>JAJLYB010000023.1:9866-110376 GCA_030674245.1 Jamesozyma piceae
ATATGAAATAGTATCAATCGAAGTGATAAACATATATTATATATTATTACTACTTTTATATATCTTAGGATAAGAAGAGTAGAGAACTATTTTAGAATTTATATAGAGTAAGATAACTTACATATATCATTCAATATGATCAAAAACCAAGAATCTTTAATCAATTCGGATTCAATCGAGTGTTCAAAAGAACAACATTTCTTTTGTCGAATATTACCATTTATTAAAAGTTTTGATATTATATACATATTAAGATATACACAAAATCTGAGAATGAGTAAAAAATCTTGTTTGCATGCCGCAAATGTAATGTTTTGGCTTTAGCGTAGTGTCCTTATAGAGTGCTGTTTCAATTTCTGAAAACAGAAACAGTTGCCATCTTAGTATAGTGGTTAGTACACATCGTTGTGGCCGATGAAACCCTGGTTCGATTCTAGGAGATGGCATTTTTTTATTTTTATAAATTTGCTTCTTGTTTTTAGGGAAGTATTTATATCTCTGTATTCTATACACTGTTTCATTATTGTTCTTTCGTGTAAGTCTGTTTTATCATTAGAGGTCTTGTTTGCTGGCAATATTAGCTTAGCAAATACGTTTGTTTTTGAAATAGTTATACTCCTGCAAATCCCGGTTCTCTGTTTATGAATCATTTGCAAACAAATTTATTATGATACTGGATAAAACCTATTATTGATACTGTTACGTAAATTAGTATATACAATGTGATACATATTGGTATACGAGCTTAGGTGTGGATGAAAAAGTAAAGAATTATCATTGAGCTGAACTATGGCTTTGGAATCTTTAAACTCTTCGATATCATACCACAACCGTGTAGGAAAAATATTAGAACGAATGGATGGAATTCTCCAACTAGGCCTTTTCTGATAATTCCGTATGGTAATGCATCTTGTATACAGTCTTCTCTTACCAAATAAGCCATTATAAATACTAAAAACAAAGTTGTTGGCATTGGTAGCCCTTCAAAATACTTTGATTTACCTTTTTTATCCTTTGGCAATTGACTTACTGTAACATTGAACCTAGCCAATCTTGTTAACCCACAGAGGACAAAGAATGAAAGAATGAAGACATCTAAGGTTGTTTGGAATCCAATAGCGAATGCAATTGAAGCAGGAGCTACACCGAATGAAATTAAATCAGCTAATGAATCCAATTCTTGTCCCATTAAAGAGGATCTGTTTCTTAATCTTGCTACACGGCCATCAAGGAAATCAAAACACATACCTAGTATGATGAAAAAATGTGCACGTTGAACATAATGTGGTTTTCCAGTCAAAGTGAATCTCAAACAACTGACAATGGAATAAAACCCAGAAAACCCATTCATCATAGTAATATAGTCAGCCATGTGTAAGTTTCTGATCATGCTGAAGTGGTATTTGTCACTGGTAAATTTTTCAATATCAGTCTTATTTGGTGGTGCTAGCGGAGTTGTATCAATGGAGAAAATACTTGAAGTTCTCTTTCTTAATATACGACCAGTACCTTCCATTTCGTCATTGCTATTGTATTCATTTTCATTTTCGCTATCGGAGCTATCTTCAAATAATGGAACATGAGTGCTCTGTTGGTTTTTAGAGTGTAAGTCAGATGTAGACATATTTTCTTTTATGTGTGTGTATATCAATCAATACCTAATGGGAATTTCTTCTCCTGTTGTGACTATTCTTTCTTATTAATATATGAATCTTATACAGTTAGAACTATTTACTCGTGTTTTATCTAATGATCAATTATTCATTCATTTAAGAGAACCTAGTTTTAAATTATAAGTTAATATTTTATTTTGAGATTGTAGCATAAACATACTCCAATAAAAAAAACTTCCAATATTAGATGAACGGAAAAATTTACGTACAGTTCAATAAAACACGCGTACGCACCAATCCTGGCCGTTAAAAGGAAAAGACATGTCAAAACCATTAGCCTGTGAAAAATTACAACGCGACAAGAAAATGGAAAGATCAATCATACTTTACCACACCCCGTGAACCACTTACGACCCAAACTTTTTTCCCTGGAAAGTAAATAAAATAAATAAAATAAATAAAATAAATAAAATAAATAAAAACATAAAATAAAATAAATTTAAGAATATAAAAATATAGAAAGAATATTGATTACACAATACAAAGTTTAACATGAATAAGTATTGTTGTAGTAACTATCATCGAAAAATAGATAAATAAATTAATAAATTAATAACGTGATAGAACTCCTAGTTCTTCACTTTCTTAACTTGGCCAAGACTTCGGCACTTGCAGAGCCTCCTAACCTGTCATCAACTTCAAACCCTCTACGTAGCATTGAGGTCAAAACTTCATGATATGGAGGGATACCAGCACCGTCTTTTTCTTGAGGGTTATTCTTAAGGACTTCGTTAAAGTAATTTTGGTAGATGTCACCATCGTAGTAACCAATTGGCGCATTCAACATAGCATCTGGCAATTCGAAAGCATCTGTCAAACCAATACTGTCTTTTCTAATGACCGTTAATAGACTAAACAATTGTGGTTGAATTACCTTTGAAATTTCATCTGGGGTGAAAATCTTTAATTGCAAGAATTCACCAGAATGTTTATCAATGAAATAGACCGAGAATAATTTGAATAAATTCCATAAGGTTTCCTTAGTATATTTATCAGTGACATGAGATTTAGTATCATCGCTTACCTTTTCGTAATAAGTTTTTAACATTGAATGAATTGCATGGAATTTCGATACTTGAACCAATACTTTTGATAAGCTGTCGACATCATTAGTCTTTTGAATAGTCTTACTGATATGTGTCAAGAATTTAATTAAGATAATGGACCAGACCTCAACATAACTTTGTAAGTTGTTTCCCTCAGATATATTGGCAGTTTTTTGGTTAGTGTACACTTGACTAATGAAGCCTGGGTCTAAATAATCGAATTGATCGGTGTCTAACTTAGCATTAAACTTACCCTTTGTAGCAGCATCAATGAATTTTTTCAATATAGATTTGGCAGAAGTTAATGATAAAATATTATTATCACCTTCCCAAGTACACTGAACGACCCAGTCGTTATAACCTTTACCGAAAGCGTTGTATTGAGAATAACCATGTCCACCACAAGATTGTCTTAATTCATCAATCAATTGAGCGACCAACCAAGTGTTTGTAGCCTTTAAACTGGCACTTGAGATGAATAAATTCTTTAATTTGTCACGAACTGTGACCAAACCTGATTGATCATTGCTTGAAGAGACAGCATACAATTCTTCTAATGTGGCATGATAGTCATCCATTAATTTGAAAGCAGTTGGGGAGAATAAATAAACCAAAACGATTTGTGGTAGAACTCTATATTGATGTAATGGGTAATCCATAAGTTGAGTTTCCCTTACTGTAGTCTTTGTTGGAGCAAATTGTTGTCTCCCAACAGCATATCTAGTGGCAATAGTGACGAACTTTGAGCCAAATCTAAAGGAATCCATGACCATGTTAACTCTACCACCTAACAGAGCACTATAACCTGAGATTTGATCTAATTGTGGTTCTAGTTTAACTTGGATCTTGCCATTTTCGGACATATTAGCAGGGATAACTTTAACGAATCTAGAGAGCATGTATTCTCTTGGAATGGCAACGTTTCTAAATTGGATCCAACCATTATCAATACCGTCTCTACCCATCTTAGCACCGATATCCCCAATAGTGACACCAGGGAACAAGTGGAAAGTGGTGACATCTCTCAATGGAACAACAAAAGTCTTTACACCATAATCCTTACCTTCGACAATTAATCTTGCGTAACAAGCGGCATGAGTAGCAGAGTTAGCAGCACCACCAATCCACCATTTAGTGGCAGTCAAAGCAGGTGTATTAACTTTGAAAGTATCATTAGATGGGTCATAAGTTGCAGTTGTTTGTAACCTTGCTACGTTTGAACCGTGTCCTAGTTCTGTCATAGCGAAACAACCATAGATTCCCTTAATCATGCTGGCACCTCTTTCTTGTAACCAATACTTAATCTGTTCATCTGTACCATTTCCCTTAATACAATTACCGAATAGTGCCAAATGGACGCCTACTCTTGTGCTTAATTGGGGATCAATATTTGCAATCAGAGATAAACGTTGGCTGAAGATTGCGATATCCTTATTGGAGAGTGGTGGAATAGAGTTATCTTTATCAGTTTGCAATTGCTTAATAACATCTGCATCACGGAAGGAGTTTCTAACGGTTTTGATATCACGTTCCATATATAGAGCTAACCTGGAAATCTTTTTAGCAGTGATTTCCCTAGCCTCTGTCTTGGTCTTGTCATAATAGGAAGTGTCAGTTTGCAAGACTGGATCATTTGTAATTTCGTCAATCAAGCGATGTGTTAAAGCTCTATTCTCTGGATTACCTTCTATGAAAGTGTTCAGCTGGTCGATGTTTAATCTTGAACTTTCTCTTTCCTTATGAATGAGTCTTTGTGGTTCTAACGTAATACAAGATTTGTCTAAAGTTGTGCTTCTAGTCATTTTTTAATATTTGGTTTAATGTTTTTGTAATGTAGTGATTGTCTTGATGATGATATGTATGTATATATGTATTCCTAATAGATAACCTTCAAGAAAAATAGATAAAATGAACGATTTACGGAATAGCTTACGGTAAACTATTGTAGTTTATATATGTTTTTAAAAGCAAGATTTGTTTATATTTATGTTTTTGAAATCTTGATATTTACCGCTTTTACCATATTATCTTTCTTTGTACATCATTTACTCCAATATTTTTTGTTACCTTGTGTGGTTGTGCCTGGGGGGACCTTGGGCGGCAATCCATATTATAAGCCGGAGTTTGGCTGGTCGGATTTAATCATCTGGAGTTCCGGTGCTGTGCAGTGAGTGTGTCACGCACACGATTGTGCTTCCCAGGCGGGTTCTTGTAACTCCAAACGAACTCTTGAAAGGAATAGATGAGATGGAAATACAGATTTCCATGACAATCAATCAATCAATCAATTAATCAATCAATCACATTGCATGAGTCCCTCGTAAACCCGAAACCCGTCAAACCATCATCATCAATTGCCAGTTCCCCACTGCCGCCGACTCCCCCGCTCTCTCCTTCCATTTGTCCATTGCTCCAGAAAGCCGTTCTTTCGGGGTTTCCACCACTTTTCCGTGTGTGGTGTGGGTGTAGTTACTTCAAAGTCATATATTACGGAGAGTAGGGTTTTGTACATAAGTAGGGTTTGTTACATATATAGTGTTAGGGTTTTAAATTATTACGTGTGCGTTTATTTGTATTTTTTGTATGAGAAAGTAGGGTTTATTTCCGCTGGTTTTGTTTTGTTTATTGTCGCCCCCTATTTCCCTTGTTTATCGTTTTGCACGGAAGATACTATAAACAACTGTTTTTTAAATTTTTCAGCCCAAATTGACTGCGTGTAATCTATTTACTGTGTAGAAGCGGAAACTTCTATCTCTCTCTTGGTGAGACCGAGAAAGAGAGAGAGAAACAGAAGTGCGTTTTCAGAAAATATCCACTAGATAAATTTAATCCTATTATTAACACAATACACATACATACATATCCTATTTTAACCCAAACACTTTCTAATTTTAGTTCTGTTAACTATATCAAAACAAGAACGTTCAACTAATAATTACCAATATAATGAGTGATTTACCAATTGAATTCACTGAATTAGTCGATTTGACTTCACTAGGGATTTCCCCTCAATCCCTAGATTTCAGATCAACTACTTTTGAAAGTGATCACTTCGTTACTGTTAGAGAGACTACTGACGGCTCAAACTCCGTCGCAATCGTAGATCTGGCTAATGGCAACCAAGTCACAAGAAAGAACATGGGTGGGGATTCCGCTATCATGCATCCTTCTCAAATGGTTATCTCGGTAAGAGCTAACGGTACCATTGTCCAAATCTTCAATCTAAACACAAAGACAAAACTGAAATCATTCACACTAGACGAACCTGTAATCTTCTGGACTTGGCTTAATGAAGAATCTCTAGGTTTTATCACTGGAAGATCAATCCTAGTCTCAAACGTCTTTGATGGTAACGTCAACGCTAAGCCACAAATATTAACTACTAGACATAACAATTTAGCAAACACTCAAATCATAAACTTCGTCGCTAACAAGAACATGGACTGGTTTGCTGTAGTAGGTATCCTACAAGAAAATGGCCACATTGCAGGGAGAATTCAATTGTATTCAAAACAACGTAATATCTCACAGGCTATCGAGGGCCACGTAGCTATCTTCACAGAAATTCTCCTAGAAGGAAATGGCTCAACTCCAGTCCAAGTATTTGTCACTGGTAACAGAAACGCAGCTAACGGTACCGGTGAGTTAAGAATGATCGAAATTGACCACGATAGCTCCCTCCAAACTCAATATCAAAAGAAAACAACAGATATCTTCTTTCCTCCTGATGCTGCAAACGATTTTCCAATCGCTGTTGAGGTTTCTCAGAAGTACGGTATTGTCTACCTGTTAACCAAATATGGTTTCATTCATCTCTATGAATTGGAAACCGGTACAAACTTGTTCGTCAATAGGATCACAGCAGAATCAGTTTTTACAGCTACAGCTTACAATGACAAGAATGGTATTGCCTGTATCAATAAGAAGGGTCAAGTCCTGGCAGTAGAGATTGCCACTTCACAAATCGTCTCCTATATCTTGGAAAAATTATCAAACGTTTCCTTGGCGTTGACAGTCGCCACTAGAGGTGGCTTGCCAGGTGCAGACGATTTATTCAGCAAACAATTCGAATCATTAGTCAACCAAGGTGATTACCAAAATGCCGCTAAGGTCGCTGCCTCCTCTCAATCTTTAAGAAACCAAAACACAATTAACAGATTGAAAAATATCCAAGCAGCTCCTGGTGCTATTTCTCCAATTCTATTGTACTTTTCAACTCTATTAGATAAAGGAAAACTAAACAAAGAAGAAACTATCGAATTAGCAAGACCTGTCTTACAACAAGATAGAAAACAATTGTTTGAAAAATGGTTAAAGGAAGATAAACTAGAATGCTCAGAAGAATTAGGTGATGTCGTTAAACCTTTCGACACTACATTAGCTCTAGCTTGTTACCTAAGAGCAAACGTTCATGCAAAGGTAATCTCCTCACTGGCTGAATTACAACAATACGAAAAGATCTTGCCATACTGTGAAAAGGTAGGCTACAATCCAAACTTTATTGTCTTATTATCCACAATCATTAGATCATCCCCAGACAGAGCTTCCGAGTTTGCAATTTCATTATTACAAAACCCAGAAATCGCTCAAAAGTTAGATATTGAAAAAGTAGCTGATTTATTCTTCTCCCAAAATCATGTCCAACAAGGTACTTCCCTGTTATTAGATGCCTTAAAAGGTGATACCCCAGATCAAGGACACTTACAAACCCGTGTCCTAGAAGTTAACTTATTACACGCTCCACAAGTCGCTGATGCAATCTTAGGAAACAACATCTTTTCTCATTACGATAAACCAACCATTGCTTCTCTAGCAGAAAAAGCGGGATTGTTCCAAAGAGCTCTAGAAAACTACACCGATATCGAGGATATTAAGAGATGTATTGTCCACACCAATGCCTTACCTGTGGATTGGTTGGTTGGATATTTCGGTAAATTAAACGTTGAACAATCTTTAGCCTGTCTAAAAGCTTTAATGGACAATAACTTACAAGCTAATATTCAAATTATTATCCAAGTCGCAACCAAATTTTCTGATTTGATTGGATCCCAGACTTTAATCAAATTATTTGAAGATTACGGAGCAACTGAAGGTTTATACTATTATGTTGCATCTTTAGTTAATTTAACTGAAGATGAAGATGTCGTCTACAAGTATATCGAATCTGCTGCAAAGATGAAGCAATTCAGTGAAATTGAAAGAATCGTTAGAGATAACAACGTTTATAATCCAGAAAGAGTCAAGAATTTCTTAAAGGATGCTAACTTGGAAGATCAATTGCCATTCATTATTGTCTGCGATCGTTTCGACTTCGTTCATGAAATGATCTTACATCTTTACAAGACACAAAATTTGAAGTTTATTGAAACGTATGTCCAACAAGTTAACCCATCAAAGACTCCACAAGTTGTTGGTGCTTTATTGGATATGGATTGTGATGAACAGTTTATCCAATCTTTGCTACAATCGGTTCTTGGCCAAGTTCCAATTCCAGAATTAACCGAGGAAGTTGAAAAGAGAAACAGATTGAAGTTATTATTGCCTTTCTTAGAAAAGACTTTAGAATCCGGTATCCAAGAACAAGGTATTTATAATGCTTTAGCTAAGATTTACATCGATTCAAACAATTCTCCAGAAAAATTCTTGAAGGAAAATGATCGATATGATACTCTAGATGTTGGTCGTTACTGTGAAAAGAGAGACCCTTACTTGGCATACATTGCATATGAAAAGGGCTCGAACGATGACGATTTGATAAGAATTACAAATGAAAATACCATGTATAAATACCAAGCTAGATATTTATTGAAACGCTCTGATCCAGAGTTATGGAATAAGGTCTTAAATGGTGAAAACATTCACAGACGTCAATTAATCGACTCCATTGTTTCTGTTGGAATTCCAGAATTGACTGATCCAGAACCAGTCTCATTAACAGTTCAAGCTTTTATGTCCAATGGCCTAAAATTAGAATTGATTGAATTATTGGAAAAGATTATCTTAGAACCATCTCCATTTAACGACAATGTTGCTCTACAAGGCTTATTGATTTTATCAGCCATTAAATACGAACCAGGTAAAGTTGGTACTTACATTGAAAAATTAGACAATTATGATGCTGACGAAATTGCTCCATTATGTATTGAACATGACTTAAATGAAGAAGCTTTCGATATCTACAACAAACATGAAATGTATAGCAAGGCTTTAAGTGTCCTTGTTGAAAATGTTATGTCCTTGGATAGAGCTGCTACTTACACTGACAAGATCAACAGTCCTGAGTTATGGTCTCAATTAGGTGCTGCTCAATTAGATGGTATGCGTATTCAAGATGCTATGGAATCATACATCAAAGCTAATGATCCATCCAACTTCGAAAATGTTATCGATATTGCTGAACAAGCTGGTAAATACGAAGAATTAGTCCCATATTTAATTATGGCTAGAAAGACAAAGAAGGAAACCAAAATTGATGGTTCCTTAATCTTAGCTTACGCTGAATTAGATAAGATCCATGAAATTGAAAACTTAATCGCCGGTTCTACTGTGGCTAATTTAGATCTTGTTGGTGATAAATTATTAGAATTGAAAAACTACAAATCTGCTAAAATTTGTTTCAGTGCTGTTTCTAACTACTCTAAATTAGCTTCCACTTTAGTTTACTTAGGTGATTACCAATCTGCCGTGGATACTGCTAGAAAGGCCTCTAATATTAAGGTATGGAAATTAGTCAATGATGCTTGTATTGATCAAAAGGAATTCAGATTAGCACAAATTTGTGGTTTGAACTTAATTGTCCATGCTGAAGAATTGGAAGAATTGGTTAACAAGTATGAATCCAACGGTTACTTTGAAGAGTTGATCTCATTATTTGAAGCTGGTTTAGGCTTAGAAAGAGCTCATATGGGTATGTTCACAGAATTAGCTATCCTATACTCTAAGTATGATACATCCAAGGTATTTGAACACTTGAAATTATTCTGGTCTAGATTGAACATTCCAAAGTCAATTAGAGCCGTCGAGGATGCTCATTTATGGCCCGAATTAGTCTTCTTGTATGCTCATTACGATGAATGGGATAATGCTGCTTTGACAATGATTGAAAAATCCAACAAAGATTTCGATCATGGATACTTTAAGGAGATCATAGTTAAGGTTGCTAACTTGGAAATATACTACAAAGCTATCAACTTTTATGTTAAAGAACATCCAAGTTTATTGGTCGATTTATTAACTACTTTAGCTCCTAGACTGGATATTCCAAGAACTGTTAAGATTTTCTCTAAATCCGATAACTTACCATTAATTAAGCCATTCTTAATTAATGTTGTGCCAAAGAATAATTCAGTTGTTAACCAAGCTTATCACGAATTATTAATCGAAGAAGAAGATTACAAGGCTTTACAAGATGCTGTTGATGCGTATGATAAGTTTGATCAATTTGGGTTAGCCTCTAGACTAGAAAGTCATGAACTAATCTTCTTCAGAAAGATTGCTGCTTTATTATACCGTAGAAACAAGAAATGGGCAAAGAGTTTAACTATATTAAAAGAAGATAAACTATGGAAGGATGCTATTGAAACTGCTGCCATATCTCAAGATTCAAAGGTTGTCAATGACTTACTTACGTACTTTGTCGAAACTGGCAACAAAGAATCTTTTGTTGCACTACTTTACACTGCTTATAATTTAGTTAAGTTTGATTTTGTAATGGAAATCTCTTGGTTGAACAACTTAGGTGATTACATCAAACCATACGAAATTTCTGTGAAGAAAGAACAAGTTGATTCTATTAATAAATTATCCAAGCAGTTATCTGAAAATAAAATCGGTAATGACGACGATAATAGAGATGGTGAACCTTTGATGTTGATGAACGGCGCTATGAATATGCAATCAACCGGTTATTAAGATGAACTCATAACATAAGCAAATATGGTATTATTTATTAAATGAACACAGAATATGGTTTATCAATATCAAACATCTGAGGGGATTATAGATTATTGGCATGCCTATATCTAATTGATGTTCATCCTCGAATAATACTTTTATGTTATATTTTATCTATTATGTCTTTTTATCCCATTTTCTGAACTTTTTCTATTATTTTTATCCACGAATATATAAATGTACATATTTCTATATTCATATTCTCTATTTTAAAAAAAATATATATATGTATACATAGTCTTATTTGTTTTATTTGTTAAAATATGTACATTGTTACATAGAAGTATTAAAATTTGAATAAATTAAGCACAAAACATTATTTCAATTATGCTTATAAAATACACCTTGAAAAATATAAAATGTAAATAATACATTATTTACTAGAATATCCTAATATCACTCTCCAGATTAATCTCTGAATTCACTACCACGATCAGCTTTGGCAGCTTTCTTTTCCAAATCATCCCAATCCTCACCTTCTTCACTTTCCTCGGCACTAAAATCTTCACTGCCTTCATCACTCATTTCATTTTCGTCTGAATAATCGTCCTCTGATCCGGCACTCTCATCGGATGGCTCTTCCTCAGAGACTTCATATTCACTAATTTCTTCTTCACTTTCATCTGATCCTTCATCATCAGACCCTGTAGCTAAGAAACCCCAACCACCATCTAAGAAGAATTGATGAGGGTCCTCTTGAAGTGATCTCATAATGGTACTCCAATTCAAATTAATGGTTGAGACAGTATAAGGAATATCCATATCCGTTATCCATTGCTTCAAGAAATCTAACGATTCTATTGGGACAGTATTAATATGGGTAACTGGTTTATTGAAGTCTTTATAAACGAAGACCACATCAAAATTCTTTAAACCAAACTGAACTCTTTCAAGAATACAAATTTCAATCTCTTCCAAGTTAACAACTAAAAATGGTGGTTCAATCAATTGAACTAAACAATCAGTAGTTGGCATACAGTAAACAGCAGATCTGTTTGGAACACCTTGGAAACCTAAATCTCTAAAAGTACTTTCAACAGTTAACATACCCTTAGATGCCTCAGCGATCGCATCAGCAAAGTATTTGAATTCTTTATCTAAAGCAGCACGCTTTCTTCTTTCTTCCTGTTCCTGTTCCAGTTCATCTTCATCACCGTATCTTCTAAATTTATTTTGGCCACGTCTACCAGTCCCAGTTTCATCAACAGCCATATCCGAAGCTTCACGGTAAAATTGGACATCTTGAATTTTTTTTTTACCCATCAAGATTGGGTTTTTCAAATGAATATGGATAACAACAATTAATTCACCTTTGCAAGATTGGAAGAACAAATTTTTGATATTTGAAAATAGAATATCAATTCTACTATCAGTTCTCAATGGTGATTGATATCTGATACCGTTCTCGTGAATAAAAACAGTACTTGGTACACGCTTGGTATCTGGACTTGGTCTAACGAAAATTTGATCTAATCTTTTTGTTCTTCCGGTCTTATTTTCAATTAATCTATCTTGATGGACAACATCTGCCAATACTTTACGTTCTTGTTCTCTTTTAGTAGATTCTTTTTTCAAGTCTACGATTTGTTTGAAAACATCACCCATACGATCGCCATCCTTGGATCTTAAAGTAATAGAACGAACAAACTGATCATCTGGAGATTCTTCATATGGTAATTCTACGACTTTCTTAGAAATACCACCGGCAGATCCAGGGGCATGGAAATTCAAACGTAGATATGTATATTCACCTTCTTCATTTTTAGAACCATTTTTATATGAGTTAATATGGAATGGAACTGGTCTACCGTAAATGGGTAGAATAATTGTTTGAGATTTCCAATCAACATGGATTCTTAAATCACGTACATTGTTTGGAATTTGTGATTCATGGACATATGATTCATATTTCTTAAAATATTGACGAGTTTCTTTACCAGAATCAGTAGCGTCAGCAGCACTGAATCTAAGAAGGCCATCCTTTTCCAATTTTTCATGCAATTTTCTTTGATTTTCTTTACGAATCTGTTCCTTTTGAGCATCATTGGATTCACCGCGAGATTCGCCACGTAATTTAGTTCTCAAGATCTTTGAGTTTAGATCTGGTTTTGCTGAAGCTGCAGATTTTGCTGGCTTTTTCTTATTAGAAGGATCGTCTCCTTCGTTATTGAAGTAGAAAGAAACCTGGGCTCTAGATTTTGTAGATGTAGTTAAAATCTTTGGCTTTTCATTTGCATCAATTGCTAATTGAACCGTGTCAGCTAATTGCAAAGCATAGTTATTATCTGTTTTGGAATCTTTCAAATTGTTGAAACCAAAAGAAATATTAAAACAATCACCAGCTTGAATTTTACGATGGTCATTCTTTGCATTTAAAACAAAATTAGCGTCTCTAAATTCCAAACCAATTAAGAAACCTATATTTTTAGTAAAAAATTGAGCCAACTCAGGCTTTGAACTTTCAATATACTTGACGACTGAATCGTACACTTCTTTTGGGTTTTTACCTATCTTCAAATGATTATTAATAATCTCATCCTGCAGTTGTAACATGAAATCATAATTTTGAACCATTTCTTCGGATGGATCGATCAAAAATGTTCTTGTGATATTCGAACAGTAATTATTATAACGAATACCACATGAGGCTAATATACAACCGCTACCATTTAATTGTTCATTGTTTGAACGAGCAGAAACCCTAAGGTCGAATTTTTTACCGGATTGAATTATAGGAGAATAAGTCCAATCTAATAAGTCGGCATTAAATTTATGATTTGGTGGACATAAGACAGATAAATCTGAAGATATTTTGTTTAGGTATCTAGTGTCATCAATCTTATTTTCGACTTTATCTGATAATTTAGCATTTGTAATTTTTAATTCTTCATCAACTGCACGAACCATTTCGTCTGACAAGAAATCCATAAATTTATCAGAACCTTTACTTGCTACTGAAATCAGGGCTTGTTCAACTTCATCTTTTACTTCCCATACCTTTGACAAACCTACACTGCTATCAACAACATTGAATTCATCAACTCTAACAGCAGTTTCCCACAATGGATTCCATTCATTCATGAATTTACCCTGGAAAGAATCCTTTAATGGTAAACCGATAGTCTTACCAGCTGCTTTAATCTGAGCAATAATATCAGTAAACAAAGTCTTATTATGTTCAGGTTCCTTGTTATTTCTTTGCCATAATTCTAATGTAACGCCATCTGGAGCTTCTTTAAAGATTTCAACAGCTTTATTTAGATGCTTTGCCTTTGCTGCACTTGTAATAATAACTATTTTTTGAGGAAGGAATGCAAATAAAGTTGCAGGAAACTCATAACCTAGAACCCAATTATGGAATATAGTGGTCTTTTGATATGGATTCTCTGGATTAGTCGAACCTAGAACAAATAACAAAGTGTCTGGCGAGTTTTCAAAATTCTTGTAATCTGAATGAAGAGAAAGTATTCTTTTTTTGAAAAGATCGAAATCAATCTTTAATTCTTCCATAGCTAAAAATATCTCGTGTTTTCCTACTTCAGCAAATATTTTTGTACAAGGTAGAACTTCTTCTAAAGGTTAGTGCTTTCACTTTTTAGTGCTTTTCTCTCTCTCTAGTTGATAATACCTATAATACTCTCTGTATGAAATTTGGCTCTAAATCATTTATATTATTATTTTTCATAAAACGGTAACAAGAAAAGAATTTAACGCGACATCAAAATTTACTTGGTTAAGTCGGGTAAATTAACACTTATCATTTGTAGTTTCGTAATAGATGATCAATACAATAAGAGATCATATGGCTGGGATAGCCTTGTGGTTGATATTGATCGTACTTCGGAACTATATATATATATATAAATCTTTTGCGATACTGTGGATTGAACTTTATCAATCCTAAAAGATTATTGTCTTACTTTAATACATTTAAAATATACACCAAATTTTCTTCTTTAAATAATTTCTTTTACTTTACTCAATTTCTTTAACATTGAAATATTGACATGCATATATATAAATATATATGATTACGAATCTATATATATTTAAATAGTTACTTGAGAGTAGGCTCTCATTTCTTGGATATTGGAGAATAATACACTTGGGTGATATATTTATCTTTGTACCTAGTTACAGTGGAAACACCAAGAGTACTATGTCTTATACTACTTGTAATTAAATGATGTAGCACAACATGGTTCGGTGTTGGTAACGCACCACCATACCTACTTTCTGCAGCATCTGCTTCACACTTGTAATCGTTTAATACCACGTATTCAAGTTGTTTTGGCAGTTGGGCAGGTAATAAATAAGAACCTTTACCCCGGTTTCTTTCACGATCAAGCTTATTATAATAATGTTCCATTACATTAGGGTCAGTAAAAACTGCAGGTAATTTTCTAGAATATTTTAAAGCTGGCCCCTTCGGCTCTTCGTCATAAAATCTCTTAAACCCATCACCTAAATCATCTGGTTCATCTTTAATCTTCAATGCGATCCTTGAACGCGTACTCATCTTTTGTACCGAATCCATACCATCTGATGCATCTTCTTTTTCATCCAAACAACGAAACTTATCAGTAGGCTTTACCTCCAGATAATTTACTAAATTACCCATTTGGTCTGTTGCTGTTGGTAAGTAGTCACTAAACCTCAATTCATTATCTACTACGAATCTAAATCTATGAATTCCTGGGGGTAACTTTAAACGCACATGTAGCACACTTGAGTTTTCAGGTCGAGGTACTAAACTAATCATTTTCCTCCAATTTGTGAAAGTACCTGTAACATATACATTTTTTCCACCTTGTTCCCACACTATATCTACTGGAACCATCTTTTGCTCTTTTTTAGATGATTTGGATGACTTATCCTTAGATCTTGTTTTGACTTTAATGATAGTGCCGTTAGATTGTTCGGTGTCATTAGATTGCTCAGTACGGTTTTGATCATTCTTGGTTTCCACTTTAACTGGATCAACGTCATCATCGACGTCCATGTTATCACTATTAATACTAGACATGCTACTGCTACTAGAGAATATGCTCTGATTATCATTATCATTGTTAGTTTCTGGGTCTTTCTTTAAGTTACCATTTTCATTCCCATCATCGTAATCATTTTTAGCTTCAAGGATCAAGGTAGGCTTTCTAGAGAGACCATGAACCTCATCATTACCCTCATCATGTCTTACAATATCAATATCTTGAAGAGTGTGACCATTTGTATCCTTCAGCAGTTGAGATATCCCTTGACGGAGTGCTTCTGCATCTTCAACATCAGTTGAACCCCTTCTCAATGGGCCATTTCCACCGTTTACATTTGAATTTTCGTTCATCCCATTAACTGATGGCATCTTATGTAAGATACTATATTATTCTTGATTTTTCTTCTTTGACTGTCGGTTTTCGCTGCTTCTCTTTCTAGAAACGTAAAATCTTTAATAAACAGAACTTGCTTTTCAAATAAGAAGAAAACCTATAATGCCATTAATTTTTCAATTCTCTTTTATTCTTAATTTTTTATTTTTACTAATGTGCAAGCAAGTACGCGTATATATATTGAATACAGTATAAGATTTAACACATAAACACTACTATTATGCAAAAGCTCTAAATTGGATTGCTTTGCGTTGTTGTGGTTCTGTTGTGTATCTTACTTGCATTCGAAGGAGTCAGTTTCAATATTCCCCTCACCATCAAAAATATTTTTGTCAACAATATTAATTGCTTCTTCTCCCCCCCGGAAATTAATAGGAGAGCGACTGAAAAACTACGAAGAAACCTATATGGATTACTTAATTCCGGCAAATGCCAAGAGAGAGAGAGAGAGAGAAAGAGAGAGAAAAGAAGAGCAGAACAGAGGCACAAGGGCCCAAATGACGATTAGATAAATATATGTAATTAGATATATATATATACATATATATATATATGCGTGTGTGTGTGTGTATGTGTGCGTGCATGTATGTACGTGCGTATGAAGGTATCCATGTACGTATGAATGCATTTTTTGACGAGGTGTACCTGTGCATCTTTGTAAATAAGAGAATAAAACCTTGAGGTTAAGTTTCTGCATGCATTTATGTAGTACTGCGATTGACTATGGTGATTAAACTTATTATTGGTTAGTGGATTGGTTGAAGAGATTGATTTGTTTTAGAATAGTGTTTACTGGAGGTAGCATAACATTACATACCTCTATTTGACCTGATATGTCTGTTGTTATACTGCTTGTGCTGTCATCTTGTGTATCTTGTTCAGTTGATGAAAGTTGAAATTTCACAGGTAGATGTGGGTTTTGATGCAAATGAACTTGAGTACTTTTATTTTCGTTAGGCTCTAAGAACATTGTTCTTGTTGAGATTAATTGTGGGTTTGGCTGCTGCAAGAAAGAAGGAGTTGCATTCATTAATGGTTCAATTCCTTGAAAATCTTCCGGTCTAGATGTAAGTGAAGAACACAACGAGATTGAACTTCCTGTGGGCGATGATGAAGTTAAACCGTTCGCTGTATATTTGGTACAAAATTCATATTGTGTTTCGTGAATATTTGGGGATGGCACTTCATATTTTCGTACGTATGGCCTGCCGTTGATACTATGATGAGCTTGACCAATCGAATTACTAATATTCACATAACTTGACGGAGATGTAGGAAGTGATGAGGATGACAAAGTTCGATTTGCAATATTTCTCTCAGAAAATATCGAAGAACCTGATTCACTTGGTGTCAATGAAGTTGTAGAGGCATTGGTCGAGTGTATATTTGGTGTATTTGACATAGTACGCCCATTGTTTGAAATTGGAAATGCGAATGAGTTAGAACTAGGTACCTGCTGTTGATGCATTTGCAATGGCGAATAACTAACTGGTGGCATATAAGCTGGATATTGTGGGTAACTTTCACTCATTACAGGAGCAGCAACTGTATAAACAGTCGGCTGCTGTTGATTATGTAATGAATATATGTTATGACTGCTATTCCTTGTAGGAATATTTACTGCTACTGTCACATGTTTGGAGGATTGCATATTTCTTCTTCTTCTATTACCTCTTTGTGAGTTACCACTATGTGTTCTTTCATGCCTTTTCAACTCGTCACATCTACCAAACCGTTTCCCACAGTCTGGAAAGAGACAAATATGTGGTTTTTCACCTGTATGTGTTCTGATATGACGTTTCATATGCTCATATCTAATGAAACCCCTTGAGCAATGTTCACATTTGAACTGTCTGTCATTATTATCTGAAGGAAATTTAATATCTTTATTTCCCATAGTAAATATTCGTAATAATTTATTATTGTGAATGTATTACTAAATGCATGTAAACGAAATAACATTTAATTAAAAGAAATAAATATAAATAACAAGAATACTGTCATTGAAAGTAACGGCTTAAACTACATTTCTCTCTCTATATATATATTGCTTTCTATTTGAAGAACAGCTGGCTGATTTACTTGCAAAGTTCATCTACCTGTGTTCCCCTTGCATTACTTAGGCAGAATGAAGCAAAACTTAAATTTATGTCGAGAGACCTTGTATCTGTGACCGATTCATGAACTACTTAGCTCTTCTCTTTCCATAGGTTTAATATGGAATTGAATCGCAGAAGCAGACTACATTACCTAAGCACCTTGAATCAGCACTTCGGAAGAATTGCTTCCGCTGTGTAAAATAATCAACAAATTTTCTGTCGCCAGCGGATTTCTCTTCGGAAGAATGTCACCGAAATGCGGTAGTGCGAGAATGGAAACTGGCGGAAGCGGTAGCTAAACACAGACGGCAATGACCAAGACGGGAAGATCCGCAATGTGGGCGGGATTCTCTCATTTCGGCAATTACCGACAGTACTAATGTCCTTGAATCATCGTTTTGTACGTGATAATTTTCGATGCTCAACAATATTATTAATACAAACTAGTATTTTAAAAGTATTTAAAATATCGCTCTTTTCCAATATATTCAACTAGGTCATAAATATCTTGGGAATACTGGCAGTTTTTATTATTTACCATGGCTGCAGTATCGTGGGATACTTCTATTTATGGCTCCCTCCTTGCAGCTTCGATTTTGACAATTTAAAACAATCGGCTTTTAGAAAGACATGCCACATCTTCTAAGAATCTCAAGCTCACCCACTTTTCAATCAAGATATACAATAGAGGTGATTAAAATATTCTAGACTCGTATTGATTCACTCAGAATCCAAAGGTTGCTTAACCCACGCTATTGAGTGATTAAAAACAGACAGAGTCTACTTTCGGAAAAACCATATTTCTTATTATGGGTATGAATATATATCTATTATTAATGTTAATACAGAATAGTTCAGCTTCACAGCAGATGTATCAACCAGAGTACTGTTTTTTGACAATGAATCCAGCAATTTAAACTTTTTCCTATTTTTGTTTTTCATCTGTTGTGTCCTGCTTCTGCGTATATTCTCTTCGGAATAACTTTTTAACAACATGTGTTGCATATTCAAGCAAAATAGTCGAATGCATGTATGTGGTGGGGGAAAATATCTCGATACTACAAACATAGCCTCTAGTGACTTTGTTTTTGTTATTGACTATTGGATAATACCTATATAAGCTTTTATTAGAATATATGGGCATGGGGTATATTCCACGTGGGGGTATACTCGATTATAATTAATAACTTAGAAGTTTTTTAATCCTCACATAAAATATCGTTTAAAACAAGTTCTCAGGAAAGTATCTGGACACATTGTTTCCAAATTGGTCAACAAATACGTTAGACAGAGTGATTTTCGATAGTTTTAATAACGTTTTTCATAGCTATCAAAGAGAAAATTTCTTACTAATATATAAGTCTGAATAATTGACCTTGGTACATTGGATTCACTAATACAATATTCACTTGTAATAAAACAAAATATTTAACAATACGCCTGGCAGAGATATTAACAAAGAAGAAGAATACATAAGAATGATTAACTATTATGTGTAATTTATAAAAATAAATGATATTAAATGTTAATCGTCAAATGTTCCTCATAGGGGAAAAATAATACTATCTGGTAGCAATATCGTTTAGTTTTTAAATAGTAAGACAATATTGAAGATATTAAAAATAACTCCCCTCCTAGAACAAATTATTGCTATTGTATAAATTTAAAATTCGTTTAATTATATTATTTTTTTAAATAAGGAAACACAGCCTATTACTCTCAATTATTTATGAAATATATCTAACAACAGTTGTTTGAACTGCCTTTTTTCTTATCATTAGGTGTTGGAGTTAAACTGATAGTTGGACCCTTTGGAGCAGCACCACCAGCAGTATTACCGTTAGAGTCTCCTAAATCAACTTGATGTTTACTAACCATTTGATATATAGCTGTAATTAATTCTCTAAAGGCCTGATCAACGTTTTCACTATTCAAAGCACTTGTTTCGGTAAATAATAGTTGGTTTTCTAGTGCAAAATTCTTGGCTTCTTCAGTAGGAACAGCACGTAAATGAGCTAAATCGGATTTGTTACCAATCAAACCTACAGCGACATTATCATCTGCATTTTCTCTTAATTCTGTTAACCAGTGATTACAATTTTCATAAGTGCTCGATTTACTTATATCGTAAACAATCAAAGCACCAACAGCACCTCTATAGTATGCTGAGGTAATAGCACGGTAACGTTCTTGACCAGCGGTATCCCAAATCTGTGCCTTAATCTTTTTTCCTTCTACTTCGATGGTTCTTGTGGCAAACTCTACACCGATAGTAGATTTTGATTCAATATTGAATTCATTTGTCGTGAAACGAGAGAGTAAGTTAGATTTACCTACACCAGAGTCACCAATTAATACAATTTTGAATAGATAATCGTAATCATAACCATAATCTTCGTTATTCATTTTTCAATTATTAATTTGTTTATTTTATTTGTTGTTGCTAATGGATATAAATTTTATACTATACTTTCAAAATGACTATAGTATAATAAGATATTAAAATGAAAATGATGCTATCTCTTTGTGAATTTACCTTCTACTCTTTCTTACACTTATTTTCTCTATTTATTTGATTTAGTGTTTTTATATATCACTTCGAACCTGAAAACAATTCGCTCTTTGCAAAATCGCAATTCTGAATCAAGGAAAATTACACGAACAAATGAAAAGACACGACAATTCTAATGCTTATTTTAGTAAAAATAGAAACAGAGACGTGTTTGTGCTTGCTTATATATACACATATATATATACCCAGTATAATTTATTTGATATAATTTGATATCTAATCAACAACTTTATTAAAATATCCTTTCTTTTGACCATACCAGGGGCTAGATTGGCAGGATCATCCTTCCAGCATCAAATTGTTATTTGACACGAAAAGACGCCTCGCAATTTAAACGGAAGTAAATATCGTGTGATACGAGGCTATAAATAAGTAGTTTTGCATATTGCATAACGAAGACGTGAGTGAACTAAAGGACATTATTGTATATAGAACTTCGTTGACATACTGTATTTTATCTATATTTATACATGTGTATGCATGTACTAAAATGTCAAATGCTCTAATGTTCTCACAACACGAGCAGCTCCATCGACAGAACGGTCATGTTCTAAAGTAATCATTGCTCTATTCTTCTCTAAACCCTCCAATAGCATACATGCTTTGCAAATTTTGTTGCTTGAAAGATAGTTACACCTTTCACATCTATTCCCATCGACAAATCCACTATTGACCTTAAGTGGGTCTTTTCCTGGAGGAAGTTTCTTAAATCTTTGCTCTTTTTCTTTCAACACCAAATTTTCTCCGCTATGAATAATATCAATAATACAGCTTGGTCTAACAGCTTCTAAATTTTTCATTAATTCTCTTGCAGTACCTCTAAATGCTTCTGGAGCATACGTACATTCAGTAGAGAAATAATCCAACTTCTTATAATGCGCATACAAAACAATTTCCTTTTGATAGGAATATTTAAATGGTTTGGACCTCTTTATTGGAGAACCCGAACTTTGTGTAATAATAGCTGTGGACTTTTCTAACCTAGCTACATCACCACGCAAGATATTCATTAACACCGTCTCTGCCATATCATCAGCGTTATGTCCAGTTATAACATGGTTAATTCCCAATCTCTGTGCTCCTCTATCAAGAGATTGTCTCCTAAATACACCACAGTAAGTACAACTATTTCTGATACCTGCACATGAAACAATTTCATCCATAGTCCAATCATATAATTCTTTGAACGACACAATTTCTAAAGGTAGCTCATATTGTTTTTGGTTTCTCTTCACGGTTGCCAAAGAATCATCTCGATATCCAACGATACCTTCATCAATACTCAACAAAGTAATCTCGATCCCATAATCATATCTGTCATTTAATAACTTCATCATATGTGCAAGAACGGTAGAGTCCTTACCACCAGATGCACCAACAGCAACCTTTTCACCACGATGAAAAAGATTATTTTTAATGATTGTATTGTGTATCTCTGTTTCAAAGACACAGTAAAAGCATTTCTTACATAATTTTTGTAAATTTTTAGGTCTCCTTAGGATTGCTTTCCTACAATGACAAAGCTCGCAAAGTTGAGATGTTTTTATAGGTTTGCTTTTATTATTGTTAACTGGATCAGATGGTGGTTTAAACATGGCAAATGTGGTTGAGGGGCTGCTAGTTTAATTGGAACGTACTAATAACGCTTAAAAGTTGATGTTTTGCCCATAGCTTTTCTTTTACCATAAATTGTAAAATCAAAAAAATTTTATTATGGAGAAAGCCATCGCATCGCATCGTAAAACAAATGAAATGAGTAAGTTTCGATGTAGTAAATGCAGAAGTACATACAGCGAAATCAATAAATATAAGTCTTTGTTTATCTACCTAATTATATATAGGGACAGTGAATAACATATTTATGTATCGTTTCTCATTGTGCTGCGTAAATATAATTACGCAATGCATGCATTGCACGGACCGTAGTCTATTTCTCTACGAATACCTGCATTATGAAATTTCCCAGTGCTTCTACTTCAAAGTTGATACTTTCTAAAGGGAATCGTTAAATTTTTTCACCCTTCTATTTGCTAATCTTAATTTAGTTTCTGTATTATCAATATCATTATCAAATGAATCTAATAGTTCGTTCTGTTGACTTAGTTCTTCGTTCATTGCAAGTGATAAATTCTTTTGGCCTTGGATGATTTTTTGCAGCTTCTCCAACTCATGATCTTGATGTTGTATATTATCCTTATGTAGCTGTAATAACTGTTGATTATTGAGAGTTACAGTTTGATCGGTTTCCCCAAATCGTCTTCTACCGACAGGCGGACGGCCTTTTTGTGTTGATCTCGACGAATTAAGCAACAAATTGGAAGATATTGGTTGGGAATTATTTTCAAAAGAATCATGACTTACATTATTATCATGGATATTATTTGTTAAAATATTATTGTACGATTGCTCATGATTAATGTCAAAAGATGGCCTGAGTGATAATTCATTTATATCTTGTTTTAAATTAGATATTAAACCAGATCTTCTATCAATTTCTGATTTTGATACACTCTCACTGTCATTTTGATGCATCTGTAAACGTTTCTCTAACGAGTTGACATTAAGTCTTAATTGTATTAATCTTTTAGTTCTGTCACCAGCTTGTAAATGTTTACATTCTTCTAAAATATTCTTGCACTCCCTAAATAAGATAAGCCAGTCTGATTGCTGTCCAAGCAAATTATTTGATTCATGCTTTTCGTTATTACTATTGTTTTGATTCTGAGTTGTTAATAATTTCCAATCATCAGGTAACTTTAAAAATATTTTGATAGCTGTCGACATTTTCCATTTACTATCAAATGAATCATTTAAAAGCTCATATAAAAATCTTGATAACTTTGCCTTCCGTTCTTCTATAATCACTGTATTTATACTATTTTGCTTTCGCCAGAGGCCATATTGCCTTTCCGGCAATTCATAAGGGAGTTCGCTATTAGGAAATTCACTTTGTAACTGTCTTTTCAAATTAACAAAATCTGAAAACCGTTTCTGTAAAATAATCTCCCATACTTTTGCATCTTGTTTGAATATTTGTATTTGGATGTCATAAACCACATACGAATTATTTATTATATGTGCACTATCAACAATTACTTGTGTTTGTGTTTGTATTGATTTCATTATAACACTATCTGAAACAAAATTTAGTTATTCTTAACCTCCAAAATAAGTATACACCTATAAACAGCCAATATGTCAAATCAAAATTGTATTCATTATCCTATATCCAATAATTATACATTCTTTTATCTGTTTAATCATCTTTTTATCTTATTTCTCTATTCGGCGTGTACAACAATTTGGCACTACAAAAAAAATTAAAATACCGATATTAAATATATATAAATATATATATGTGTGTGTGATAAATGTATACTCATATTAGGGGAACTATAAGGAATATAAACACGCTCCAACTATATTTTGAAGTAACACAGTAATGTCAAAAGTTTTCATCCCAGTTGCTAATGTCGGAAAAGCCCATGAAGCAGACATATACTCGCTTTCAATAACTAATCCTTACACAATATCCTGTAGTGGTGATGGCTATTTAAAATTATGGCCAAACAAGCGTATCTTACAGGAACAAAATCAACTAAAGGATATCGTTACTTCGAAATTTGTTGACCGTACTGGGTTACATAATGTCAATTCATTGTATACAGTAGAAGGTCATGGAATCGGGCCTGTGTTCATGCTTGCCACCGTTTCATTCTCTGGGAAGATATATTTCTATCAATTTATAGAGGAAACGCATCAGTTCAAGGAATTAGACCTACTAGACAGTGAATTTAAGAAAAAAACCTTCTCGTCGGTTAAGTGGGTTAAGAGTGACGATCAGGTCATTAATCATAGATTCATTGCCTGTGATATTAAAGGTAATACTTACGTTTGGAAATTCCACACTTTTGAAAATGATAATGTTAAAGAAGAAACTGAAAATAAAACGAAGTCGAGAAATGATGCCGAGAGAGAAGACCTAGATAAAGTCTATAAGATGAATTTACACCTTGTACTTCAAGGAGAAATACCAATAAATGAGCCAGTCTATGCTACCTGTGTTGATACATCTAGTAACAAAGGTTTAATGGCTACTGGGTTTGCTAACGGTACCGTTGTTGTTTCTCAATTAAGTACACTGAGACCACTATACACATTTGAAGGTTTTGGGATGGAGGGAATTGATCAAAATAGTAATTCTGTTCGTAGTGTTAAGTTTTCTCCAGCAGGAAATTTATTGGCTGTTGCCAATGATTCAGGATCATATGGCTGCGTTACCCTTTATGAGACAGAATTTGGTGAAAGAATTGGAAATTTAACTGTTCCAACACATAGTGCACAATCAAGTGTTGGAATGTTTGCACACAACGGCTGGGTATTCAATTTATCTTTCAATTCTACTGGTGAATTCTTAGCTACCTGTGGTTATGATGCCAAGGTTAGAGTTTGGGATATCAAATCAAAGGAGCGTGCCTCGACTTTGAACATAACTGCGTCAGATATTGAAATTGAAGAAGATATATTATTATATGACGAGAATGGAGATTCTTTGAAGACACCACCTGTATTTGATGTAGAGTATGTCAATAAGGGTACGTTAAACGGTGTAGGAAATGAATCGAATGAAGGTTTGTGTTGCGTGTGTATGGATAGGAGTATTAGATGGTTTAGAGAAGCTGGTGGAAAATGAATGCAAGTTTTAAATTTAATAACTAGAAATTTATGTATAAATAAATAGAATTCAAATAATATCAAGTGCATTGCATAAAAAACTAGTTAATTTTTACTTATAGTAATATATAATCTAGAACTTTTCTAGGTTGCAAAGTTTAACATGCATATAATATAAGATATTTGTTGAATAAAGCTATCCATTAAAAATGTTTTATTTATTGTTGTTTTTATAAATGAACTAATTAAATATTAAATAAAAGAACTGAACTTTTTGACATCTTGGTCTATAGATCATGCTGAGAAAATCAAATGACTTGGATAGAATTAGATAAATAGAAAGCAGAAAAGGAAAATAAAAAAATAAAATGATGTGTAAGGATAAATGACTAAAGAAATTGAAAAATATGGTTTAAAATTTCTTCTTAATTTTATAACTTTTTTTTTTTTTTTGGTTTCGATCTTTACTAATAAAATGAAAAAACTTAAAAAAAAACTATTAAAGTTAAATATAATAATGTATCATATTTGACTTTAATAAATTGTGGAATAATTGTTATAATAGTTTACATTGTTATTGTTAATATTATTCCAAAGAACTTGTGAATGTTGTGGTTGTTGTTGCTGTTGTTGCTGTTGTTGTTGCTTTTGTTTTGAATCATAAAAATTATAGAAATCATAATTAAAGGAATCATCTTTTGTCTTATTGATTGGTGACGACATTATTGGATTAATATTCGTATTATTCCTTGAATTATTATATTGATAGTTATTATAATAATATTGATTATTATTACTATTGTCATCACTTGAATAGTGGCATGGAGATGAGAACAAATAAGAAGTACTATTACTATTATTTTGTGAAGCGTTTGGAGTTTGATATCCTAAAGTTGATGATGGTGTTGTGGCTGATGAAAAGTACGGAGATGGAATGTTCATTGGAGTACCGTTATTATTTTTGTTGTTATTGAATGAATAACTGTAGTTATAGTTGTTACTATCAAAGTTTGATGATAACGGAGGTGATAAAATTGTGTTTGGAATTGAACTTGCATTTGCTTGTAAATTTTTCTCTAGACAGAATTTATCATACGATGATATGAAATCATCATAAAAGACAAATTTATCGTCGAACAATTTCCAATTAAAGGTTACTAACCAATCCTTTTCGTATTGATTAATTAGTTTAATGTCCATACCAGTTGCTTGTGACCATGATCTGTTTGTAAAAGTTTTGTCATCATTAAATTTATTTGCTATAATGAATGAAACGATTGTATTTTGATAAATAGAATTAATCGAATTACCAACAGCATAATTTGTACCAGTTTGCAGCTTATCTAAATATTTGAATAAGTAATCTAAAGCTAAGAAAACTGAAGTTGATGGTAATCTTGTTGCATTTAATACAGAAGAAATTCCTTTTAAGAATAATTCATAATTTGTCGAAGATAATAAATCTAAAGTATCTTTATTATTAGTTGAATTTAAATCTAGACCAAATGCAATGTATGCTGTTTTAATAACATATTCAGACATTAACGTAATATCATAATCTAAAGTTTGACTAACACCTCCATTAATATTCTCATTTTGATTAACAGGAACTGGTTGTTGCTGCTGGTGCTGTGGCTGTGGCTGCGGCTGTGACTGTGTTTGTCCTTGTGTCTGTGCCGGTGCCAGTGCCTGTGGTTGATTCTGGAATATTTGTGGTAAATGGTTTGGAATATTATTATTGTTGCTGTTGTTGTTGTTATCAATAGTGGTAGCAATGGTGGTGTTAACTGTATTAACTGTACTAATATTATTGTATAATAAACCAGGTGGAGGCAAAATTATTGAATTTTGAGGATTATGGTTGATAAAATTATTTGAATTGTTATTAAAATAACTTGAACAAGGTGGAGGAGGTAGAATATGGTTTTGATTATTATTTCCAATAAATTGTGAATTAGATGATTGGGATAATGTATGATGAAGAGACGGAACTGGTGGAATGTGGGTAGGAGCAGCGGGAGTAGCACGAGAAGTTGGTGCAACAGGAGCAACTGGGTC
This sequence comes from Jamesozyma piceae, assembly GCA_030674245.1. Classification (NCBI taxonomy): domain Eukaryota; kingdom Fungi; phylum Ascomycota; class Saccharomycetes; order Saccharomycetales; family Saccharomycetaceae; genus Jamesozyma; species Jamesozyma piceae. The sequence continues at coordinate 37,326 of JAJLYB010000023.1, forward strand.
AGCTGGGTAATAGCCGAAAGAGTTTAAGTTTGGTAAACCTGGAGGAGGTGGCGGTGGTAGAGAATAATTCTGAGGTAATGACTGAGCATGGCTGTGTCCATTAACATTAGAATTTAAAGTACCATCAGTTGGGATATAGCCAGACATTGAACTCAATGAATACCTTGGGTAGTGACCCATATAATTCGGTTGAGGTTGGTTCATGACTGGTAATTCAACAGGAAGTTGATAACCAATAAATGAATTAGCCATAATTTAATTTTTAATTTGATATTATATTAAGCCAAAACAAAGAAAAGAATTGTAAATAATAAAAAAAAATAAAAAAAGGATAGATATTAAAATAGTATTAGTTTGTAAAATACAATTACTAATAGAAGATTAATATTAATAAAGTTTTCAAAAGAGACACCACTTAAAATACGATTAAGACAAATTAAGTTAATAACTATCTTAACGTCTTTATTACAGAACTCGGGTAAGTTATAATAATGTAACGATGTAATTCAAAAGGATATAATGAATTAAACAAAAAACCTGGGTATTATCTAAAATAAAGAGATAAAAATTTATTAATTGAAAAATATAATAATGATATTTTTAAATTATTGCAATTTTATAGGTGGGTGGAAATCGATCTTTTGGCTATAGTATAATATAGTATAATATAATATAATATAGTATAATATAATATAATATAATATAATATAGTCTTTATTTAATGAAAGATTATAACTCTATTAAATATAAAGGTGGGCTTTTTTATTTGGTTCCAAAAGAGGTAATGGATATAAAAGTTCCTTTTTGATATATTTGAATAGTAGAAGATAAAGTTGATGGATATAGTCTAATGACTTACTTTTAGAACTAAAAGTTGTTGTAGCTTTGGCCTATCTTCCACCCAGAATGTCAATACCACCTCCAATCCTAATTACAAAAATCTTATATTCTTTTTATACAATAACAAACTCGAGCACCGTATTTTCCTTTCTGTGTTTCTGAGTTGCTTTTGCGGTGAAACGTGAAAATGGCCAAACATGACACACTATAAAAGAAAAGAAAAAAATTTTCCTTGTTAGTGTGTGGTGATTGGGTGCTCAAGTCAAAGTGCGGGGCATGTTCTTAAAACCCTAATTTCCAGGGGCCCAGACCTAAAACTACGCCCACGTTTCCGGCGATACAGGGATAGTATATGTGTGGTGTATGGTTGGTTATTTCAAAACCCTAACGGGATAACACCAAACCCTATATTCTCCTTTTTTAACCCTAAAAATACCCCCGGCACTCGTTTCCCGTTTTTGGTCCATTTTTACACAAAAGACGTCAATTTATTTATATATTTTACTCAATTTTTGTGATAGTTTAATATAGCATAGCATAGTATAGTATACGAATTAATGGTTTACTGTGAATTACTATTTTGTTAAGAAGTTCTGTTGCAATAGCATTGACTGGGGTCTATCTGTGTTCATGTTTATTTCAGTACCTATGCTTGTTGGTTCTAGTTTACTGCTCCGTGTTGTGCCTAATGTGAGCGCTATGTTATTTGGATATGCTTCTTTTTCTTCATCTTGAGTTGTCATTGTAGTATCTTGCATGCTGACATCTATATCCATGGAATCGGATGGAAGCCTGGTGTTTGTGATTGCAATTTCAGTGGTGGCTGCGTCCGTTTCATCAAGGTGACTCTCACGCGGTATAGAGTCCGACCATCTCAATTTTTTTATAATGGCTGGCTGTTGTTTCATAGAATTGATTCGTGTATTGATGCGGTTAGTGGTTTGGGTATTCCCCATTTGATTTATCGGTATTGGAGAATTATCTTTAGGCGAAATGGATGGTGGGGCTACCGTTTCTGCTTCTGTTAGTGATGAAGTTACTGACTCAGCTATCTCATCCGATTCAGTCGACTCTAATTCAGTGCTAGTTCTTTTCATTTGCTCCCATGTATTATCATTATTATCCGTAATCATCATCATCGAGTTCCAGTTCTCATTGGTATTATCAGAGATAAATATCTTGGCGAACTCATCAAATTCTTCGTCTATCATTACCAACTCCTGCACACTCGAATAAAGGTCTCGTTCAGTAGCCAAACAATGTGACAAAAACTTAAACCTCTTGACTAATGTTTCATTTTCAAATAATTTTTCAATAATTATGGACGAATTAATTAGAATCTCATTCCTCAGTAATTCAGATATATGGTCTAATTTGCTCTCAAACATACCCAAGTGTCTTGAATCATCCCAACTCTCCATCTCTTTTAGCTTATTCAAATCAACTTCCTTCGCATGTGTAACAACCAAATCTAATTCATCTGTAGAATCAAATTTAATCTCCAATTCATGAACCTTTTCAATAAGTTGCTGATGAATTAATTCACAACTAGTTAGAATTTTTGGATCTGTGAAATCTGATATAAATGATAATACATTTTCGATTTCAATTTTGATCAATTGTAAAAATCTTCTCTTTACTAATGTCAGGGATTTTAGTTTCTTCAAGTGTTGGTACTTATTCACGTTTAAATACTGGTTCTTAATGTTATTAATAACATTATCGACTGCAATTTCAATCTTAACATTATTTAACTTATATTTCGTTATCGACAGGTTGATCATCTTAGTTTCTCTATTTCTTAACTCCTCAATTTCCTTTTTTTGTTCTGTGATCATCTTCAAATATGATCCCACATGTCTATTTAAGGATTGTTGGTTTCGTATTATCTTTGTTTTGATCTCTTTAGCTCTATTGGCATATTTAAGTGTATTTAATGTCTCATCATAATGCAAAGAACTTGGTGATATACACACAATCATAACCGTCTTACAATTACCACCAAGCGAAAATTTTAATAACCTAGTTAATTTGGAATCTCTGTATGGGATATGGCATGTCTTATTGGTACCATCACTAATACATAACGCGTTTATACAGTTCCCTAACGCTAGTAACGATCTATTGATATTGGCGCCTTCATATAACCTTTGACCTCTATTCTTTGTAGCTGCTGCACGCTCACTACCAGCCAAATCAATGATAGACAACGATGCAAATGTGTGATTAGAAGTTAAATCAACTTTCTTATTAGTTTGCTTTATGTGAATTTGTAGAACAGCATGAGATCTTGATGATACTTCATTTGCTTCGGTAGGGGATGTTGTCCTGTTTACATTCCCTTTGATTACCAAATCAATAACATCTTGAACAGTTTTAGGATAATGGTACGATAAATTCGCTACTGTGGTTTTACTGTCACTATCTTCTCTTATTATCAATCTCTTCGATGACATGTCCGGGTTTAATAAATCTCTGATAGTTTCATTGTATATCTCAAGGTATGATAATGAAATTTCAAAATCTTTGACATCATTCATCTCATCTATTCGTTGAAACAATTCTTGCATGGCCTGAAAAATAATACCTGGTCTTTCTATTGTTCCACTCACAGTGTATGTCTTACCACAGCCAGTGGCACCATATGCAAATACAGTAGCATTATAACCATCCATAACAGACGTTATTAATGGTCTGGTAGTGCTGTGAAATACACCTTCCTGGGTGGTGTCTTCATCGAATAATTTATCAAATACAAATCGGACTTCATTCGAAGAACTATTGTGACCATTTCGGCTCTTAGAGTAATCGCTTTCCGATTTAGTTTCACTATATATATTATTCGATATTGGATTTCTACGCCTTCTTCTCCGCTGAGAATACATTGAGTTTAAAATATTTTCACTCATTTGGTTTAGTGGATTTCTATATGGGGGATCAAATATTAGCATCTTATCATCAACACATTCAACTAATTTCCAAATTCCATCATGTTTCAAGCTCGATGATACTTTGTTATTTTGTTTTACAGCTTTCTCGGTTGCATTGCTCGACGTTGTATCTTGGTTGGGCAGAAAAATATTGGAATCACCAGTAAGGCTATTTAAATTTAATTGATTGGAGCTGGTATCTACTGTTGCAGTTGTAGTGTCAGTGTCTAAAAATTGAATGTTACTAGTACTAGTTGTATGATTATTACTGTTTGGATATGTATCTAAGGTAGGCAGAAGGCGTATTTTTTCCTGTTCTGTAAAGGGCCTAACCCTTACAGCTACTGTAATCGAAGATTGCCTTGATTCTGGCACTGTCATATTGGATGTGTTCATCTTGACGCCGGTTTCTATGTAACAATACTGTACGGATATTAACACGCTACACCCAAATCAACTGCTAATATATAGTAAAAAATTGCCAAAACACCTAAATATAATTATCTATGGTCTTACCTTATGCTTTCTTTCCCTCAAAAATTGCAAACTCTTTCGCCCATCACTACCACATCGCATTCCACATTGATTTGTTTATTTCTCAAATTTGATGTTTTGATTTTGTTTTAGAATTGATTGTTACCCTGCTCTGACATATTGATTTCCATATTAGGCAATTGACACACGTGAATGTCATGTGCCTGTGTCATATTACCCAAGTTGGTAATTTACACCAGTTTAGGCAACTCCCGGCCCCACTAAAACTCGTTCTTCATTTTAATTGGTCGTGCTGAAGTTTTCGGTGTTTAGCAGCAAAAGTTTAGAAAAACTGTTTTTATTTATAAAATGAAAAAACGCAGTCATTGAAAATGAATATCTGGAAAGCATTGGAACTTTTTTAAGGAATAGCACAAAAAGACCAACAGACTAGTTTGACTAACAAATAAGAGAGCAATAAAGGTTCTAGGAACTGTAAAATCGTTTTTACTATATTGAAAATGTCGTTTAGGTTTAATGAAGCTATGTTTAAGGATAATTCCTTCAACGAAAAGATTAAAGAAAAGCTTTCTACTGCAATAAACAAGTCGTTCCACTCTGACAAGTCAAAAACAAGTACAGATAGCCATGAATATATTAACGATAACAAATGTACAGTAGATCCATATGACTCTGAATCACTGAATAGGCATAACCCGAAAAATGATATTTTAAAGAGTAAGATAACTGTTAATAAGGTCAATTTTCCTGTGATACCACAATTTGAAATTTTGGATCTTGATATCAATACACAACCAAGATCGTTGGTAAAAGGAATTTGTAAGATTTTAGTACAGGAAGGTATGGTTCAATTACAAACCGTGATAGAATCAAATCTTTTACTGGTTAATATGAAAAATTCTTCTTCGTTTATAACTCCAAACTTAATTGAAAATAATTCGTTTATGATCCCAATTACGATGACTTTTACAAACATTAAACTAGAGGCAATCAGTAATATTTTTGTGAAAAACCATAGTATAAGTATTTCGTTTAATGATGTCAATTTAGATTTTAAATTCGACTGTTCCATTAAAATATTACAAACAACAATTGAAAAGAGACTGAAAGATTCTATGCATCTTTTATTTAAAGATGTCTTACCCTCTGTGCTATTCAATATGTCACAAAGTTGGTTTACAAACAAATCATCAATACCTGCATCATCAATACCTACATCACCAATTAAATCTGCATCACAACTAACTAGCATTCCAAATACCCCATCTGTCCCTGCCAAGACAAATACCATTAAAACTTTACCTTCCAAAGTTACATTTGAGGAAAATGATTTACAAGAATTGTCATCAAAGAACATGCTAAGACTATCAACGATTGTTTCTTCAAGACATACCCTATCATTACATGGTACTAGTAATTTAAATTCACTAGCAAGCATACCAGGCTGTTTAGAAAAACAAAACCTATACAGGTTTATCTCTAGAATGCCATCTTTATCAAATTATTATTCGGCTTACAAACAAAATAGTAAAGTATCTAATGATCCCCTCAGTAAATCAGGCATGCCTGGGAAAATACATTATAATAATGAAGAAAATGCATTGCCAGAAAGGGTATTGCATGAAAAGAAATATGATCTCCAAAAAATTATCGAGATTCAAAATAAATTATATGAAAGAAGTACTAATGACGAAAATGAAAAGCCAAAGAGAAGAGTTATTAAATTAAAGCGAAAATCTAATAAAACTGAAAACTCTGTAGAAAATAGTGTACAAACAATCGATATAGCTAGGACTGATAATAAGATTGATAATACCAACATTACATTAACTGTACCTATAAAACAAAAAATGATCGAGAAGATCAACCCTGTTAATAATAAAAACATGTTACTCGATGATAGCTTACTTGATGATAGTATACTCGAAGATTTTACATATTCCAAAAACGACAATAAGATTCGTGAATCTAATGAATTTGATGATAATTATAACGATACACTTAAATTAAAAAGAAAAATAAGTAACCCAACGTTGCCAAAATCCATAACGTTTGTAGGTATACACAATCATTATAATTATAATGGCTGGAAATGGGGTAATGAAGATCACGTTACAACACTACCACCCCCACCATACAAACAGTAAACACATACACATAACTAGATATATATATATTCTCCTCATAATAAAAGTTTCAATAGTTTTACTTCGCTTTAATATTTTTTTATAAATATATATGTATATATGTACATATGATTATTGGCAACTAGATAACTATCTTTGACCATTCTTCTTCAGTGTAACATTTACAGCTGAATGCGTGGATTGTTTGCATCTCTTCCTTTAAGGCAGCGTTCACCAACCGACTTCTTTGTAATTTATTTTTACCTTGGAAAGAATTAGTAACCACTACAACATCAAATGATTGTCCACAGCCATATGACAAATCTGTTACGATTACATTGTAAACATCTGGTATCGATTGTTTTATTTTACTACTTAACTCTTCTTCAGTAAACATCTTTTTACACTCTATTTTTTATCTTTATTAAACATTCATACCAATCAGAGTTATACCAACACTATATAGCCCTCGATTAAATTTTCTTCTGGACGTATCTGCTAATTAACCTAACCGTTTTAACTTAGTGTAGTCCACCTTTCCCCCATTCCGCCATTATTTGTCAAATCGTCATTTTTATTTTCTTCTATGAAACAAAAAGCGGGTAAGAGCATTAAATCAAGTTCAAATACATGACCGGGTTATATATTCAAGTATTTTATTTATTACTAGAAGTTTATATATATTTTATAATCGAAGTATACAAGAAATGTTGAAGGAGAAATTATTTTGGTCCACCTGCTGTTAATGTATTGATGATCATTTTTTTTATTGGTCCAAAATTATTTGTTAAATCTAAACCTAATGATCTTAATTGAACCACTGGCATAAAGTCGGTAGAATATAATTTATGCAATTTATCAGCCATACCTAATCTGGTATTATTAAATGAGTAGCATTCTCCCCAGAATGGTTCTAAACATAACATTGATCCAATGTCTAAACCTCGTAAACAACCAATCTCTAGAGCCTTGGTTAATTCTTCCACATCATGTTGTCCCATATTTAAACCTTGGCCGGCTAATGGATGTGTCGTGTGTGCTGCATCTCCTACCAATGCAACACGGTCACTACAATAAGTATCAGCATGACTTAATTTCAAAGGAAATCTGGCTCTTGATTTGTCAACAATATCGACTACCTGAGGTGGATAGCATTCATCAATTGCAGAATCATCCTTTAATGAATCCCACACTTCTTCAATTCTTCCTTGGATATCCTCAACAATACCTTCCTCTTCACCATTGCGTAATTTATTAAAATAATAATCCATATCAGCATCATCTAAAATAAAGGCAGCATTCACCAAAGAGGAAAATACTTTAGGGTCACATTCGACTAATAATTTTGATAATTCAGAACCCTTTGTACTCCAGACTAAAGTGGCATTATCACCGGGTAATGGTAAATGAGCTACAGGACCAGTCTTTAGGAATCGTTGCCACCCTCTCAATTTGACAAATGGTGACAATGGAGCTAACTTCATAGTGGCTACGAGACCAAATGTGTTATATGGCCACCCACGCGTAGTAATTCCAGAAAATTTCTTTACAGGAGAATTAGCACCATCTGCACCAACTAATAAACGTGTCTTATACGTTTCACCTGTGGATAATGTAACAAGAGGCCATGACTTAGGGTCTTTTGGGTCGGATGACTTGATTGAAGTAACTTTTGCATCATTTTTAATCTCAAATCCTGAAGTAACAGTTGTGTTAAGTTTATTTAGCAAAGAAGCCTGAATATTAAGGATTTCAATCATGTGAAGCATAGATTCCTCTGAAAGTGAAAGGCGTGCAGGGGTTAATCCATCAGTTAAATATAATCCATCATAAGATTGAATTCTATTATGCATCAATTGAACGCCTAAAGTCTCAGAGAGAAACCTTAATGATTTAGGTGTAATTGAGACAACTCTATTTGTGAATTCCTTTGGAGGATTATGATAAAATGGGGCAATTTTATCACTCAAATTATTTGCATCCACCAAAGTTGTCTTAAATCCACCCAATAATGGGGAGGTCTTGATTGCAGTAGCCAAAGTTAGTCCAGCTGGGCCACCACCAACAATAAGAATATCCGTTAATTTGGGTGTTGCAGAACTAGCGGCACTGCTTGCTAAAGATCTTTTAAAGACCTGGTTAATTGATCTTGATAACATTGACGAGTACAGTGTAATTATAATACTTTTACTGTTCAATATCTAGTGCAAGGGGAAATAAACAAAACTCCGATTGCGGTTGCCTGCTTAATTAATTCAGATGTTTAATAATGTTGCTTGGAATTGCAATTAAAGATATTTAAGTAAAATCGATTTTATAATAATAAAAACACTCAGTAAAGACTTACTAGACTATACTTAATATCCAAGTTATAACTATTCTGTCGTTTTAAGATAACTCCTTGTTATAACTTACTATGGTATTTTATTTAATTTCATGTTGCAAAATAACAGTGCGAGAAAGTCCTAAACGAGCAAAAAACTTTTAATAGTGGGAAATTATAATATTATAATAAATTTGAAATTGGTAACCCAACTGACCAGATAAGGGTACATTATAATAATATAAAATCAAACTGAAGAGTAAAAATGTCCTTAGCCGTCTCTAAAACTAGTTTAAAATCTTTAATATCTAACATCACAAAGTTTTATCCTGCGGAATATGCTGATAGCTCATGGGATAATACAGGTCTTTTAATCGATTGTTCCGTCGAAATCTCTTCCTCAGCGGATGTTGCAAAAGTCTTATTGGCTGTTGATTTGACGCAATCTGTTGCTCAAGAAGCAATTGACAACAACTGTAACGTTATTATTGCGTATCACCCTTTTATTTTCCCATCATTTAAGGCTATTACACCATCGAAGAATCCACAGCACGCTACTATGATTAAGTTGATCCAAAGTGGAATTTCTGTATATTGTCCACATACAGCAGTTGATGCAGCTAATGGGGGTGTCAACGATTGGTTAGCTGAGGGATTGACTGGATTTCAAAAAGAACACATTCAAAAGAGTCTCGCTATTGAGACTATTTCTGCCACTAATCATGACCCTAGTGTTGGTTATGGTAGAGTTGTTTCTTTTACAGACGATGGTATTCCATTAAAGACATTGATTAAGAATATTAAGAGCGCTTTGGGACTAGAGTTTTTCCAAATTAGTACCAACTATGATGAAAATAAGGATAAATTGGTTAGAAATGTTGCATTATGTGCAGGAAGTGGATCTGGTGTATTTAAAGCACTATCTCAACAAGCACAAGAAAATATCGACTTGTATTACACAGGTGAACTATCACACCATGAAGTCCTAAGGTTAAAGGAGATGGGTAAGATTGTCATCACATGTAATCATTCCAACACCGAACGTGGATATCTTAAGGACGTTATGATCAAAAGACTGAGTGCTGGTGGAGTTGAGTGTATTCTAAGTCAAACAGATTGCGATCCATTAATAGTTGTTTGATCACAATACTGTATCACTTATATAATATTCTATAATATAATATCGTGTTAAACGACATATATGGTAGTTACCCTCTTTCCGTTTAGAACGAGACAATCACCCTCTCATCATGCAACACGATATCAACGGTATCTGTCAAATAAGAAATTCTAGAAAACACAGAAAATACAAACATAGAACAGAAGGAAGTGGAACATACTCTTGTTATTTATACCTTGGATATGTGAAGAAAGTATACAAATCCATACTAAACCATATTACATCTCAAGATATTATATTATTTTATTTTATTTTATACTATATTAAATTACGTTTTACCTCAAGTTAAAGTAAGCAATATTCCATTAACTTAATTTAATTTAATTCACTCAATTTTATTTTACACATCAACTTTCAAATTCAGCGCTGTTTCATTTAGTGATTTATTCTAATTTAATAGCATACAGAAGAAAGTTTTAAATTATAAATTTAATTATAGTTAATATTCAATATTGCAATATACCGATACACTAGATATCAATATACCAATAACAATATAATAAAATGTCAGATACAATGTATATCAATAGTTCACGATTGTTAAATTCACACAGCAAAAATAAATCCAGTAACCAATTATATTCTCAAGATAAGCGTAAAAGCAAAAAGTTTAATCGAGCGGACAAGATTGCCAAATCTAAACAAGATATGGTCGAATTTAATATACCTCAACCACAGATATTACCTAATGGTCAGAAACCAAATTTTGGTAACTCGACGAGCTATAATACGACCAGTACAAATGTTGCTGCTAAAGTTTCTAATAAGTCATATAGTAGTAACAATAGCCATAATAGTTCTTCTCAACAAAATCATGCTAGCTCTCCAAAGAAGAAGAATTATAATAGGAATCAGAAACATGATTCTTTATCAAATAAGAACACTAAACGCATTAATAATGACAAGAATACAACTGATCTAACTAATGATTTGAAAAATTTATTGCTGGATAATAATCATATTGACAGTACCATTGCACGGGGGGATATAAAATCAAGAAATGGTGAAATGAGAAAGAATAAAGGCATTAATTCTAAGCAATCTCCAAAAGTTAATAATAAACAGGAGCTCAGAGAGCCAATATATTATAATAATAACAATAATACTAATAATATTAATGATAATAACACCCCTCTAACAACCTTTTTAACGACACCAATTATTACACCAGGTAACATACCAACCAATATAATGGGCAATAATAATTCCATCAATAGTCACAGTAACAATAATGGCAACGCTTTATTAGTTCCATTACCAAATAATAATCAATATCGAGGCATGCCAAATGCATCTCCACTGATGCCTCAGCAGAATTTAAATTTACAAAGACAGATTACACCAAATGTTCCACAAGCATATCCATATTATCATCAGCAGCAATGCGTACCATTAAATATACCACCACATCAACAGCATTTATTGCAGCCACAACAAAATATTCCACCTGGTGGTCTAAACTACCCATTTGCGATAAACAATAATTATAGTTTATCATCGATGCCAGTACCTTTACCACAACATGTTCCATTAATGGCACCAATTCTCACCAACCCTAACAATAATGACAGTTTAAGTATGCCACCATCGGCCTCTGTCTCATCTTCTTCCTCAAGATCATCATCTTCAAACTCACCAAATACTATAGCAAGCACATTGTTATCACAACCAAGTACTACAATTAATAGCCAAAGCACTTCTTCATCCCCATCAGGTGTGAAAAAGGGTAGAGCAAGAAGATCAAGTCATACATTTGCCGGTGCATCGTTTGCAACTGATGTACCAGAAAAGGCAAACATGCCAAAACCAAGTTTCTTATAACTTTTTACGGGTATCTATGTTTTCTTTTCATTTCATTTCTATTTCCATCAAGTTATGTCCTGTATCGTTTTTCATTCACTTCAGTTATGACAGGCTTTCAAGTTTACTTTTATTTTTATTCACTTACACATTGGTAATTAGAGAGTTGAATTTTTTTTTTTTTAATTTTAATAAATAATATTTGGGGATCACAAGATCTGTGAATTTTTATTAATTTTTTTTTATTATTTAACTCCAGCACGATTCTATGTTTTTTATCACCTATTATTCTCTTTATTTTGAATTAATGATTCATTCATTCATTCATTCATGTTTTTTCTAACTGACTTTGGTCTTTTTTAAAAAATCGTTTTATTTAATTTTTTTATAGAGATATTATATATTCAATTATTAGTATACTTCTTTATTTAGTTTTTTATCTTTTTATATTTCTATAAACTTTTATGAAATATATAGCATATACTAATTAGTCTGTGTTATATGTTAAAATGTGCAATGTGATTTTCCGAATGTCATAGAACTATAAGTATAAGTAAGTATTAGTATACATGTGTATACGTGTGTATATAATTATAAAACTAAAGATAAAGGAAAACAAAAACTAAGATACAAAAATATAACTAAAGGACAAAAGGTATAGCATATCATATTATTAATATTATCATTATAAGACAACGTTCTTGGCAAGTTTATTCTTATAATCTAAGATCGAACCATCCCATCTTGTAGCAGTCTTATTTTCAACAACGAAAATATCTTTGGCGATCTTGTCTAATAATCTGAAATCATGCGAAACTACGACAACACCACCGTTAAATTCATTGATAGCCTCAGCCAAAGAATCGATAGTTGGGATATCTAAACCATTGGTAGGTTCATCTAATAACAAGACATTTGGTTGTTCTAAAGCTAATAAGGCAAAGACGACTCTTGAACGTTGACCTTCTGAAAGGGTACCCATTTGAACAGTTTGTGATTCACCAGTTAAACCATAACGACCTAATTGGCCTCTCCAGTATTGGAAATCTTGTGAAACGTCAGGGTATTTATCACGAACGAATTCCAAAGCTGATTTAGTCAAGTCTAATTGATCTTGAGAATGTTGTGAGTAGACACCTAATTTAACATGTGAATGACGAGATACACGACCCGCTTGGGCCATTAATTCACCAGTCATGATCTTCAATAGAGTAGATTTACCAACACCATTTGGACCAACTAGAGCAATTCTTGAATCCATATCAACACCAAAATCTAAATCTTCATACAAGTTGTGTTCTTTCTTACCGTCGTAGGCAAATGAAATAGTATCGAATGATAAGACTGGTGGTGCTAATCTCTCGATAGGTGGGAATCTGAAAGAAAAGACTTTATCTGGAACAACAGCTTCGATTAAACCGTCAGCTTCCATCTTATCCAAAATCTTTTGTCTAGATTTAGCTTGCTTAACCAAGTTTGCATAAGTACCAGCGGAGGCAATAAATTTCTTAATATGTTGGATTTCTTCTTGTTGTTTACTGTATTGTTTCATTTGGTTGGTTTCTAATTCAGATCTTGTCTTATGGTAGGAATCATAGTTACCACCGTATTGGGTTAATTTCTTCAGTCTCATATCAATCATGTTAGAACAGACACCGTTTAAGAAATCTTGAGAATGGGAGACTAATACAAGGGTTCTGTCGAATCTCTTTAAATATTCTTCTAACCAAACACAGGCTTCTAAATCTAAATGCGCAGTTGGGTCATCTAATAACAATAAAGTTGGCTTGACGAAAAGGGCCTTTGCTAAAGCGACACGCATTTTCCAACCACCTGACATGTCTTTTGTCTTCTTTAAAATTGTTTGTGAGTTGAAACCTAAACCGATCAAGATAACAGCAGCTCTACTTTCGAAGGTGTCTGGATCCAATGAGTCCATCTTTTCGTATAATGGTTCCAATAAGTCAGATTCTGGACCATCTTCAATAATAATCTTTTCGACTAAATCTTCAATTCTCTTTAATTCATGTTGAGCTTCTCTAACAACATATTCTAAAGCAGAAAATTCAGAAGCCTCAGCAGGCTCATCTAATAAATAAATATCGATGTTTTCTGGAATTGGGTATTCTCTAGTAGCTAAAGCCTTCAAGAAGGTAGATTTACCACAACCATTTTCACCTAACAGACCGTATCTTCTACCGTAATTAAATTCTAAAGTAGAATCTTGGATTAAAACCTTACCATGAAACAGTAAAGAGACTGAGGTCAATTTGATATCACGAGATGTTTCTAAAGAGGCAAGAACACCAGTAACAACTCTATCAGAAAGACCATGTTCATCCTGTTGTAATTTCAACTTAGCAATTTCTTTAGCCTGGACATCAGCTTCGTCTTCTTCGTTATCAGCACCCTTCTTTCTGGATTGTCTAACGGTTTTACCGGCAGCTACTTTCTTAGCGTCTCTTTCAGCCTTCTTGGCGTCCCTCTTGGCTTTTGATGATGATACTGGAGGCATAGTGTGTAAATATAAGTATTTCTTGTTATCAGTTATCGTAATATTGAGTTCTGTTATCTAAAATAAATACGTATATTAGGTAATTTATATAGTTTAATAAATATGTATAAAATTCAATGGTTAAATAATCCGATGAGTTTCTTTGCTTCAAATTTTTCACTACAATTTTTTTCATTTGTTGCTTTTTTTTCCGTTTGACGTATGAAATGACAGGCAATATTCGTTTAACATGATTTTATGATGAAATTGAAAATGGTTTAAGCTCTGTGTATAAGATAGTGTATTTGCCAGGTTTACGAAAATACCTGTTAGTGGTATGTGTATGTGTATACGATACTAAACAGTAATGGCTAGTAGTGCAGTGATGAATAATCAAGTATCAGGCGACCTAACCAATAACGATGAAATATTACAATTATTTAGAGATAAAAATGTTGTACAAATTAAGGATTACTTGTTAACAGTTAACAAGAACTTATCAGAAATTAACGAACAATTCAATCTACAGTTAAAAGATCACTACAAGTCTATACTGAATGTCACATCGAAGATTAGTTCCTTGCATGGTGAGTTAACTACGATTGATTCGGAATTTAGAGACTTATGTTTTAACGACGATCTGTACCAAATACAAAAATTACCAAACTTCCAACCACCAAAGGTTACAACCGTGAAACCTATCAGTGAAGACAACAGTACTAAAGAAGATGATACTACTGTCTTAATACTGGTTGTGTCAAATTGGACACTCTCTATATCAAACTTCATCACAAGATTTACCACTACTACAACAGAATCAACTACTTCAACATTAATCAATGACTTAATTAAAAACTTTATTTCATTACAAAATATACAAACTAGCATTATCCGCTATGATACAATGATCAAGGAGAGAACAAATGAGTTGCAATCGTATGTAGTTGAGTCCCTAACATTGAAAAAGATAAGGTTTAATCTGCTGCAATGGGTGCAGTTTTATAACTTGTTTAATGATGCAAATCAATTTTATAAGTGGAACCCAGAATTAGTAAAGGAATATAATGATTTACTTTCAAATACAATCTTAGGAGAATATGATATCGAGGCTCTATTTAATGGTAGTGAGGAAATAATATTAACTTTTTTGAATGGTAAAAAATTTAAGGATAATTTAATTAAAAAGATTATATCTAGTATCGAACAGAAATATAAAGAATTGGATGAATTAAAAGTTGATGGAGGCGTAGACGGGCAGAATGATGCCAGTGAAAACGAAGGCTGTGATGATAACGGTGATTGTGAGGGGGAAGGTATCGAGCAAACGATTAATGATATTAATAAGATAATTGGAATGTCGCAAATGAAATCTATCGGATTAATGACAAAGAAATCAATGAAAATTCACCAAATGATCGAGCCGATAACGTCTATGTTAAAGAATTTACAACGGTTTGAATGTGACAGAAACAAGATTATTGAATTGAGAGATAAATTAATTGATTTCTTAGAGAGTGGGAACCCTATAACTGACAGTGACCAAAGAGAAATTCCATCAAGTGAGACGACTCCTGTCGAAACTGATCCAGATGCGACTACTCATGATGAGATTGTTACTGATAAGACTATTGCTGATGTAATTGTTCCTGGTGAGGCTATTACAGGTGAGACTGTTACTGGCCTAGCTAATTCCAATGAGGTCTTTCCTGCTAATATAATACCTACCAAGACAAACTCTAATAAGACAAACTCTGAAAATGAAACTTCTGGTACCACATTTTCTGAAACAATGACATGTGAAGCGTTAATTGCTTCCATTATGAATGACTACAACAACAAAAATTTATCCAATCTGATCAAGCTACAGATTTCAGACTTAACTACTCTGATATAATTAATACCAGCATAACAACGCCATCATGTGATTAGCTCTGCTCGTGTATGTCAATTTGATATAACAAGTTCATTCCAACTCGGTTCTTACCATGTCGCATCATATCGCATCGCAACGTGCAAAAACAAAGACAAAATCAAAAATTATTATTAATATTTTATGTATGTAACTGCCAACAATATATTATATAAAACTATATATTTCTATTGAAATAGAAGTAATCGAATTTATTACACTTGATCAAACGCATACACCTGTTTTAATAAGATGACTATACACCAAGACCCACAAGACGAATACGAAAAGGAAACTGCTTTACAAATTATTAAAAACCAAGAACATCTTGAATCATTAACCCATCCAGGTTCACAGATTACATTCCCAATTGAAACCTCGTATCCTTTGCCTACCCCAGATCCCAATTTACGTGTATTTTTCTTTGATATAGATAACTGTCTGTATAAACAATCCACAAGGATTCATGACTTAATGCAGGTTTCTATAGTAAATTATTTTAAAAATACGTTAAAATTGACACATGAAGAGGCCAATGAGTTGAATAACACGTATTACAAGAGTTATGGTTTGGCAATTCGTGGATTAGTAATGTTCCATGGAATTAATGCGTTAGAATATAATAATCTGGTAGATGATTCATTGCCATTGCAATATATTCTGAAACCCAACCCAGAGCTACGTGAAATGCTATTAGAATTGAAAGCTAGTAAAAAAGTTGATAAATTGTGGTTGTTTACAAATGCTTACAAAAATCATGGTATTAGATGTATAAGACTATTGGGATTAGGTGATATATTTGATGGGATAACATTTTGTGATTATAGACAGACAGATACTTTGGTTTGTAAGCCAAACGTGGATGCGTTTGAAAAGGCTAAAGTACAAAGCGGGCTTGGAGATTATAAGAATGCTTGGTTTGTTGACGATGCTGGAAGTAATGTCGAACAAGGTGTAAATCTAGGGATGCAAAAATGTATTCATCTGGTTGAAAACCAAGTGAACGAAATTTTAGGTAAGACACCAAATGGATCCATTATTATAAAAGATATATTGGATTTACCAAAAGCTGTACCCGAATTATTTGAAAAATAAAGCTTGTATAAACCTGATTGTTGTTCAAACTATAAAGATATAAATATAGATATAAAATAAATGTATAGATGTATAATGTATTATTTAAGTAATACATTTTTATTTATGTGGCTTTTGTTGTTTCTTTTGTTTTGCGACAGCATAAACGATACCAGATAAGAAACCCAAAAAGATTGAAAAGATAGATAGGAAGTTTCTTGGGGCATCAAAGAATATTAGGCCAGATAAGGCAATTGGTAACTTGTTTAATGCACCAACCATGGAGTAAGTAGTTGATGAAGTTACACGAACACACCAACCTGAACAATAGGAGATACCGACAGAGGCCATACCAGAAATTATCATTGCGGTCAATGAATCGTTTGAGAAGTTTGTTGCTAAGTTAGCTGGAGACCAGTCTTCAAAACAGAATGATGCGACTAATAAGATTGGTAAACCAAGGATGTTATTGTAGAACATAGTATCGAAATCCTTGAAGTTTGTTAATTTAATCCTCTTTCTCATGATTAAGACAAATAAGGCGGATGAAATACAGTTAGTGAACATCCAGAAGTAGCCAGGGTTTAATAAGACGGATTGATTAGCAGCTACTTCAGCAGCCTTGTTTGCAGCGGTTAAAGCTTGTTGATCACCCCATGTGGCAACGACAGATGATAGAACCATTAAAAGGAAAGAAGATAATTCCATTGGGGTAACAGAACCACCAAAGAATAAGACTTCACCGTAAGCAATCAAAATAATAGTTAAATTCTTGAAAATGGTGTAGATTGGAACAGCTAAGAATTGTAAAGCCTTGGAAGAGGTGTAGATCATTACGACTAAAAGAACAGAAATTGGGAACCAATTTTTGGCGTCTGTCTTGTTTAAAGAACGGAACTTGGCGTAACCTAAAACCTTCAATACGACTAAAGTCAAGCAACAGACCAAAGATTGCACGAATAACATGACGAAGTTCATATTGAAATCCTTTAAATTAACAACAAACTTGTTTGTAACAGTCATTAAAATGGATGAGGCACAATAAGATAAAATGGAAATTGGACCAGAGTTAGCAATGCTTGCTAGAGCATTGGCTGGGTTAGGTGATGTTTTCAATTCAGACATGATTCCACTATATTGATATGTATAATATTTGTAGTTTCCTTTCTTTGACGATATACGATATATAAAGATCTATAAGTAGGGAATTGTTGGTTTCACTTGCTTACTCAAAAAATGGACGTTTATAGAAAAGTCGTGTCACGATAGCGAGATATAAACTATAGTAGATCAAATAATTAATAAGGGAGAAAGATATAGAATATACTTGATTTCGTACTTAGAATTAAAAGAATATATAAATGTAATGAAAATAAATATGGACTAAAGCAAGATAGAGTACATTACTGTTTCTTTGGCCCGGTAAAACAAAACAAGTGTCCACCAGAGTCTTTGCAAATCTGCAGCTGTTGTTGTTGTTGCTGTTGCTGTTCACAACCAATTCGTTGATTCTCTAATTACAAAATTTCAGTTGAAAATTTTTCATTGTGAAAATCGTTGCACGTGACTGACGCGTGAAGAAAACACCGCAGAACTAATAATTATTTTAACGTGGTGGAGCATCTTGCTTAAGAGTCTTGATTGCAGTTTTGTCTCTGGACCAGTTGACATATATGATACCGATGGCAGTGAGCAGTGTAATGTTGAACAGAGCTCTGAATATCATATAACTGACATTAATATCTTTCTTTGTCTTACCGTCAGGATCACGAGGGCCCCAGGGCCCGTAGCTTATGAAATAAATGCTTTGCGTCTCTGTTGGGACCATAGAATGCCAATTGCCTTCCATTTTCCAGTCTAAATACTCCTTAATCTCATCAGTTAATTCTGAATTCATTGATTGCCATCTCTCTGGGAGGTTATCCAACGCTGGTGGAGTGTACGCTGCCGTCGTAGCTATCCGTGAAGAAGCACGCTGCAATGGCCTCAAGACCCCTTTGAATCCCATTCCTTTTCCTTTTAATAACACACTGAGTAGCATTCTTGATTTTTAAACTGCACACAGCACTAATATATAGATATATATGTAGTTTTGCCTTTTCCGTCTTCTCATCTCTTATATGAATCACACTCCTTAATATTATTTTTTATCGCATTTCGTATTCAAAATAAAATCGAGAAAGACCGAAACTGAAAAAACCCATGCGGTTGACGTGGTTTATTGAGTGTTATATGTGTATAGTACATGCTAAAGAGTCTGTTATAGTATAATTGATTTGATCTACTATTTATTCAATCAGTCATCTACACCACACTGCACTACACTGCACTATACTACATTATAAACTAGCAATGAGTTACGAGTTATTGTTTGTATGTTGTTCATATGAATCCCTTTCCCTTTATCTTCACGAGTCATTACATTAAAATAATTATCTTTACTAACTATCTATATTGCATGCATCCATTTTGATCCATTTATAATTTTGCATGCTTGTTTTCATATTTATAGAAAGAATTTCATTCCCTTCCTGTCTATGACATTTTAATACCATTAACTTCACAACCAGCCTATGCATTCATCGCTACTATACTAGCGATCTTCTTCATCTCTGGTGCATTAGTCACTGCAGACTCGAAGAAGTGTCTCGTATCCAAATTTATGCAATTCTTTATATTCAGTGTGATAGGCTCGCTGTTGTTTGGTATAGCCGTGGTATTCTTATCAAATTCTTTTGGTGTATATATCTGATAGCTCATAACTATATATATATATATAAATATGTATATGACTAATATCACTCTGTGTGTGTTTGTGTTTATTTTAATATGATGAAAGATTATGTTATGTAAAAGATATTAATATTTTGTTTGATAATACCTTTTGTTATAATTTTTTGTGCTGGTCAAGAGGTTTGTTTGTTTGTTTGTTTGTTTCTTACAAACTGAGCAGATCTTCATCCATATTGACTAGTTTGTAATATCTGTATTTCGAATCATCTTTACTATCAGATGAAGAGTCGCATTCTTCATATTCCATTAACGTCGAAAGCATGCTTCTAGTATACCCGATCATATTGTCTAATCCACAATCACTATCTTTATTCAAATATTCGAGTACGCCTGAATTGATTACCTGGAATAATCGATCTTGTAAATATTCATTAGTTAAATACATCGACAAATCCTCGGGTGCTTCGTTGATGGGATCTTCATATGCTAATAATCCAGAAATATCGCTTAGTTGTTCACGAAATCTTTCTCTGGATATATTAGAAATTTTGTCGTTGTAAATAAACATCTTGGAAAGTACTTGACCTTCTTCGATAATTATATTAATATTATTTTCACTGTTATCATGGTAATTTTTAACTATTGTCATTAAATATTCAGCAATCTTTAATTCGAATTTTAATTCAACATTAATGTCTAATAATCCCGGTAACTGACCCTCGATGTATTTAATACACCCAATAATGTTCCCATCATTGATTAATCCCCTCAATTCATGTCTTATTTTCAACACTCTTTCTTCTTTAATTATTTGTCTTTCATTATGTTTAATAACTTTTTCACTATTATCCACATTTAAACTATCTTCGTCATTTTCAGCATCAGTACCATCAACGATGCTATTACCATTGAAATCACTTAAATTCTCTGTATCGGTGTTCTTATTTACAGTGGAATCTTTTCTCAGGTCATTCAAAAATGCCTTAGCAACATCAATTAAACCTTCGTGGATTAAATAATCATTGATCATGACATTTAAAGTTGATGGTATCGAATCATCTTGGGTGTTCAAATTATTTATCTTCTTAACGGATGGTTTGGTTAATTTACCTTTCACAAATCGTTTATCCTTTCCTAATAGGAACGGCTCATTTTCTTCTACTGTTAGATTATTAATATAATTACTTCTCTGATCGTGTCTATTTTGTTCCCCGGTGATATTATCGTCTTGGTTAGCTTTTCCAGCTTCTTCAGTTTTGTTTTCTCTGCTCATACTTTCATTGTCAACAACAATGTTTTCATCAGAATCAATTTCCATATCTTCACCTTCATTTTTGTTTAGAATTTCCTTTTCCATTTCCACATTCTGGACCCCTTCTTCTTCATCATCTCCATCCTCATCCTCCATGTCAGTCTCTACTTCTTCTTCGTTGCCAAGTTTATCAATATTGTCGCTATTTAAGCTTTTGAATATATGTTCAAATGTCTTGGCCTTCCATCTGTTTTGGAATCCAACAATATCAAAAACAAACTCTTCATATAAACCAAAGTTTGTCCTAACTGAATTTCCAGGTCTTAATGCAATAGCAGGTGTTGCAAAACAATCGAAGATATCGCAAAATCCATTACCCAAAAACACACCATTCTTTGTATAAAACATTGTACCATCAATCAAATTTATTCCACAACCAATAACATCATCCCTAGCAAATTCTTTGTTAAAATCATAGATTTGTTTATCACTGGATATCTTACCATCATATCCAGAATATGCATAGAATCCATTAATTCCTTTATCCTTTTTGTTGGCATTAGCGGTGGCATTGTTTTCACCATCCTCATCATTATCATCCAAAATGCTTATACCATTATTGATAACTTCTCCCGAGCTATTGAGTAGAGAATTTCTGATATCATATAGACTCGAAGGGTTATTACTAGTAGATCCACCACTTCCTGTATCAGTTGAAGACATATTTGAGTTATAACGACGGCTAGCCGCTGTGAAATGAACACTTGATGTTGAATTTTCTAAAACTACATTGTTCATGTTTTTACTATTTTCTTCTTCAGCAGTATCGAAAGAACGTAATTTATAACCAATTAAAATATTACTGTTTTTTCCACCTTGTGAACTACTGACATTTAACACTCTAATTTCAAAGTAGAAAATTGCTAAATTAGCTAATGGTAATGGTTTATTCGCCCATGTCAATGCAAATTCGTATTTTGGATTAGTACCGCTAGTTGCCGTATTCGATTGCAAAATGTTTCTTATTCTATTTCTTGCAAACGATCTCGGATCAGATGATGGGGTTGTTCCAGCAGCTGTGCCTAAAGCTCCAGGAGATGCATTTATTGTTCCGCTAGTAGAACCGGGCCCTACTTCGGATCCAACTCCAGTACTTTCATATTTCATATATGATTTCCAATTTGGATTTGGACTTAAGCGGGAGATACCATCATTAGATACTAAGACACTATTGTCAGATTGTGGTAACCATCCTGTTGGTAATGGGTATCCAATTGTTTGATACACATCAGGATTAATTGTATTAGACTTCATCTTGTATGGGATCTTTGGTGATCCAAAGTTTGAGTAATAAAATGCATCACCTTTCTCTTTGCTAGTATCCTTCTTTTCAATCAACCCGTGTTTATTGTGTGTATTACTATCGCCATTGTTATATTCCCCTTCTTCGTTCTCTTCGCTGTTATTATTATCACCTCCCTGTCCATGTTCTTGTTCTTGTACTAAATCTAGGTTCGTTTCATTAATTTCTGTCAAAGGATCGATTTCAAGCATACGATAACGTAACAAAGATTGAATTTGTGTATTAGTATTTCTATCGAGATTGGTATGGGTACTTTCTAAAGAAGAGATATCATCCGAAGTAAATGGATTCCTTTGCAATATTCCTTCAGCAATATCACTACCTTCCTCGTCATATAGCTCTTCTCTTCCATCTCCTCCTTCACCTTCTCCATTTTCATCATCTTCCTCATTAAAAGCGTTTCTAAGACTATCTGATGGGCCATCACCTCCGATACTTAGTGCTGTTCTTCTAATACCAGGGTCTTGGTTGTCGTCAGATTCGTTTAGTCCTTCTAATGCATGCGGGTTCACCTCGATATTTCCGCCATTAGTGGTTTTGATATAGTTATAGGTTGGATCATATAAGTTGTTACTCCCCTGTGAAATAGATCTTCCTGCAATCATCATAGCCGTCTGCCCAGGATAAAAGAATCGATACACTTGTAATAAATATTCATCATTAGCTGTATCGTATGACATTGTACCAAGAACACCTAATTTCATTAGCTTTTGCCATATTTCCTTTCTGGTAGCCTTTGATAGTTTGCTCAAATACAAAGATGATGATAAATTGTTATTATAGTGACCGCTACTACTCGAATTGGCTAGGATATCATTATTTCCTGGCTGCAATTTGCGTGAAGTTGTTGAATTGCGAAAGAGTTTCTTATGTTTAAAGTACTGAGACCAGATATCGTACGCAATCGGTTGATTCAGCAAATATTCTGGGTATAATGAATTTATGAATGCCCTGTCAACTTCATCCATATATTGAGACATAATAACTGGTGTTTGTTTCGACTGATTCTTAGTTGATGCAGCTTTTTTGTAATTATTCTCTTGTGATTCGATATTCTAATACCGCAATATCTCTTTTATACCTTGTCAAGTGTTCGAAATTGATAAAAAGGTGCAAGTGTAGTTGTCTACTTACTACCAGAGATCACACAATAATTGATTGATTGTGTGTCTTGGCCATATTACACGCAGATTTTGTATCCCTGAAATTTTAGCGGAATTTGTGATTTTGAGAACCCCACACACCGCTGCGACACAGTATTAAGAGATAAGCATGAGAAATGAAGATGTTAGTTCCAGAAGGATGGACAGGTTGTCTTAAGCTGGAAGAGTTTAGTTATTTGCATAATCTGGTCCCTGAAAGTACATTTTGTCTGGTATCAAAACAGTTGGTTGTTGGATGATATTCATGTCAAGAAATTTTAGTTTGAATTTTTTATTCAGATATTAGCATGTGTGTAGGGAAGATATAATTGCCAAAATATCAGAAATTTGCTTTTGAAATGATTATTTTAAAGTATTCAATCTGTTTCTCTCTTTAATTATGAGCTAAAGAAATGTTACCAATATTTAATGGCTGTAAGGTGTTGTTTTGTTGGTGCATATATCTTTTATTCTTTCAAATTTAACCTGATCAACTCTGTTTACGTTTATTAAGCAATAGTTGATTTTTCGAATTACTAAACACATGAAATACTTAGACATATATAGATATGATAAAAACATGTTATATTAGTAGTGTATATTTAATTAGCTAGCTACTTTTACACAAAAACTAAAATAAAAAAGATATATATAAGTATATAAATAGATAAACAGATAAACAGATAGATAAATTATTATAATAATAATAATAGTAAAATTTATAACAAATAGTCAAAATTAGTCAGAAGATTCATTTTTGACTTTGGCCTTTTGCTCTTTAGGTTTGGCTTGTATTTTGGATTTGACGTCTTTTTTAACGTGCTCTTTAACTTGTTCATTAGCTTGACCTTCTTTGCCAGCTTCAGCATTTAATTTATTAGCTTCTTCCTTCTCACGAGTTTGGAATGCCAAGTTAGCCTTTGATCTTAAAATATAAGTATACTCACCATTTTCCTTGTTTAGCATAACCACGGTATTTTGAACTTTCTTCGTGAATTTTGAGAAAGCATCAAGATTGATGATATGGTTAGTCAATTGATCTCTAGCAGCAATAACATCATTCTTGATCTTCAAGAAAGTCTTCCAATTTTCATCCGAGGCGCTGCCCTCTTCATCCTTCTTGGCATGAGCAGCAACGACATCAACGTATGCCATTCTTTTGGACCATTCACTAACCATGGTATTGGCCCATTCTTCGTATAATTCTACGTACTCAGTACGTATTTTACCAAGTTCTTTGTTGACTTTAGTAGTCAATAATGTGACCTGTTTGTCAATTCCAGAAGATAGATCTGCACTGCCATTCTTAGCCTTTTCAAATAACGAACGCATGTATTCACGGTCAATGTATTTGCTTAACTGCCTGGTACCAGACTTGTCGAAATAGATCTTTTCACCGGTAGCTGGATCAGTTTCTTCCTTGCATTCAATGTCTTCGATGGCCTTTGTGACTTCTTCAAGGTCCTTCTTGGATATTTTAGAAAATTCTTTGAGCTGAACTCTGATATCTTTGTTCTGTTTGGAAATAATATTATGGATGGTTTTATTGGATTCCTTTTCAAATAGCTTAATTACAGAAGCAATCTTAGTTTCGATACTGGTTGCCCAGTTATTGAAATCTTCTTGCAAGAGACTTTGTTCTTCCCTTGCAAGATCTTGCGACTCCTTACCGTCATTGGCGCCAGAGGAGGATACCGAAGCATCGGAGGCTTTTCCATCAACAACTACTGTCTCCGTAATCGTGGAGGTTGATTTGATGGTTTCAACTTCATCTTGATCTTGCTCTTCCTTTTTTGAACGTTTTTTTAGAACTGAATCGGAAGATGATGTTCCTTTTGTTTTAACAGAAGAGGAAGAAGAGGAATAAATTTTAGAGTCTTTTTTTTCTGGAGTTTCCCCACCGTGAATATATGATAAATACTTTGCTTTCAAGACATTTAGTCTTTTCTT
Organism: Jamesozyma piceae; assembly: GCA_030674245.1. Classification (NCBI taxonomy): domain Eukaryota; kingdom Fungi; phylum Ascomycota; class Saccharomycetes; order Saccharomycetales; family Saccharomycetaceae; genus Jamesozyma; species Jamesozyma piceae. Next base: position 62,937 of record JAJLYB010000023.1, read on the forward strand.
TAAACATTGAACGTGTGGTTCAACCTTTTCACAGAGTGGTTCGAGAGGCTTGTGCAACAAAGTCAATTTATCAGCGTGTGGTGCGACATAAGGATCGATAAAAAGGGCATAATAAAACTTAACTTTCTCCGCTAGAGTGACAACTTTATCATGGACAAATACTACATATGGTCTAAATGGAATCTTTTGCAGCTCTAGCAAAACGGCTGCACTATGTTCCTTCACAGTGTTGGAAACCCTAGTTACATGAGGTGCAACAAATTCATCGTACTTGCCATGTATCTTTTCAATGGCAGGACTGACTTTAACCTTGTAAAAGTCGCTATGTTCCACTAGCAGAGCATCCCAAGTCGAAGGAGTGGTATAGTAGCAAACTTGTTTGACTTGGTCAGAGCAGTGGTTCCATTCGCAGAAATGGTGGAGTGATACGATTGTAGCAAATAAAGTTATAAAGAATTTTGTACAAAACTTCATTGTCAGTAATGATAGAGTATTGAATTTATGCTTCTACTTGTTTGTTTCAAACAACAACAGATCAACCTTCTCAACCTCCACTGGATACACTCTGCTTCTTATACAAAATTACAATCAAAAGGAAAAATCCCTTGAAGGAAAAAGACACAACACTGTTTTCGCAATTTCAAAGAAACATGGGCAGAAGGAGCTAGGGTTAGTAAGCCAACCATAATACCCTAATTTCCCTATATTGTCTACAAATTATAGACAAGGGCTTCTATTGTCAAATATTTTTAGTATTTACATTTAAAGTACATTTTAAAACATTGAAACTTTGGAGAGTGACTTATTTACTGAGTAGATTTGATGGGTCAAAGTTACTTGACTTTTAGAAGTAGATTTTAGTGGTATATTTTCGTGTTTGTAAGATTATCTATTGTTAGGGTTGAGAATCCGCATCCAATATCTACAGTGCAAGTTAAAGAGTAAGACAAGTCATAGAGAGTTAATACGATTATACAATTGCAAAGTAACAAAGAATAATTGTATACGCAGCTACTCTGTTAAGATCTTTCTTTGAAGAGGTCAAAGTCAAAGTCTAAATAGTATTCTCCATGTCTTTTTGGCCATTTGGTTCTCCTGTTAAGGATTCGCATATCAGTCAGGTGCTAAACGAATACTTATTACAACTAAATACACTTGAATCCAATAAAAGAAATGGCCAAAGTGATACAAGTTTAAGCCAACAATACCCGATAATAAGTGCAATTGCAGAAAACGTAGATTCTGATGCTGACTCTCTATCAAACTTTGGCTCTCTCAAACTGGATGATCTCACCAAGTCACACCCCTCATATTTGAGATCAACTGCATATAGTAACAAGTCTCACTCTCCCAGCTCAAGTGCTTCATCATCTTTAATATACTTGAATAATGAAAGTAATAAATCTGACGATCGCATCTCCTCGATATCAACACGACAGACACTCAATGAGAGGTTTATTGTAAACGTAATAAAGGACCCAGAGATAATTAGTGAAATTTCAAAAGAAAACAAACTCCTTATTGATTTTATATGTTTTGGTTACTTTTATGACCCAGAAGATCTGCAATCAAGGATCTACAACATTGATTATCTAATAGATAGGCTAGTTATATGCCTAGACGAAGTGCCTTCCTGTAATGATGTTAACATCCTCTCTCCACAACTCCCCATCTCAAATAACAATATCAACAATGATACAATAGGTAATGAGTCTCTTCCAGCTATTGACGAAGTGGACAATCTAGAACCAAGCATTACAGGAGATTCTAACACAAACAGAGATCGTGAGATTGAATTCTTGGAAATCGAACAATCTGAAGAAAAGTTCGACGTAATGAACGAAGTCACAATAATATCACAAATCTTAGCATCAAATAATTGGCTAATAGGTGAAACTGTGGTAAACAATAAACTACGTATGCTAAAATTATGGTCAATAATCAATCACCAAGATTTCAAATGCGAAAAATCAATGCAATTAGCAATCTTTCTGAAAATTCAGGAAACTTTTCTTTCATCAAAGGCAATTCCCTATTTAAACTTTATTAGATCATTGTCAACACTAGTTCAGGATATTTTACAACACGTTGAACTTCCAGTAATACTCGATTTTTTACTGAAACTTATTGCCACTGATAAAGTTGGGAACCCAACAGGAATAATACAGCTGGCCTATGAACAGAATCTAATACCAAAATGCTTAGATTATTATGATAATATGAAATATGAACCATACATTCAAGCAACTGTGACAGAATTTTTAAAAGTGTTAATCGAGATCTCCGCAAACTTACCATTAAATAATCTTTTGATAGGTCCTAACACATTAACAAGACAATTAACATACCCTAAGACTGTAGCAAATTTTATAGATATAATCACTAAGAAAAAAGGACCAGCACTTTGCAATATAATAACAGTAATCATCGAACTCATAAGAAAAAACAATTCAGATTATGACTCTATAGACTTATTAAATACAACAATTAAGAAAAACCCACCAAACGATAGAGATCCGCTGTACTTGGGTTATTTATTGAAACAATTCTCTCAACGATTACCTCAATTATTTGAACTCATATTAGATATCAATGATGAATCTCATCCAAAATCTCTTAACCAATTAAATGAAGAATATGTACCGATAGGAATGGTAAGAATTAGAATAATAGAGTTACTAGCAGAGTTGTTGCATTGTTCAAACATGGCACTGATAAATACAAGGAAGGCAGAATTTATTGAACAAATCCGTGATAAATTTAGAAATAATACAGTAAGTAGATTAAAAAGCAGTTTAAAAGATGTTTCGTTAAAAGTATTATTTTACAATAGTACAAACGATAAAATTATTTGTAAGGATGACGCATGTCCATCCGTTTTCACATCGGCACAACATAGTGTAGATATACTGAGTGAACATAGTGAAAAGGATGACTATGGTGGGCATAATCATGGTGTATCATGTGGAAGTGTTAAAGTTTTTGAAACTTCAGAAGGTGACGATGACTCAGAAGAAGAACTTAATAATATTGAAGAAGTAGATGAAGAATTCAAGATTCCATATGTAAGTCAAGCCCAAAATACCAAGATCAGGAATAATCCAACTATTGGTGACATGTTTAAGATAAAACTTTACGATACTCAAATTATTCCAAAACTTATTACAATATTCCTAAGTCATCCATGGAATAATTTTTGGCATAATGTTATATTTGATTTAATACAACAATTATTCAATGGCAGAATGGATTTTTCATACAATTCTTTCTTGATCTATTCTCTGTTCAACCTCAAAGAATCCATTAAATATATGGAAGAGAAGATCCCAAATGATAACATTTTTTCTTTTAATATAGTTCAAGATTTTATTTTAACGGGCTACAAACAATCATACAATTTTTACGAAAAATGGAACAAAAATCTGGGTTATATGGGCCATTTGGTATTAATAGCAGAAGAAATTACTAAATTTTCCATGCTATATAAAGTCAATTTAATCTCTGAGGAAATTCAAACCGCGCTAAATGATAAGGTGTGGCAAAAATATACTGAGGATATCTTAAATGAGATTAAAATAATGTATTCTCAAATTTTGGGTGGTGGGTGTTACCTGGAGGATGAGCATGGCAACCTAATCCCACATATACCAACATCAAATTCTACAAATATAAACGCCAGTGAGTTGGTAATCAGTGGTAATTCTGACATGACTTCAGATAACATGAATGAAACGTCATCAGATAAGATGAGTGCTTACACTCAAACTGATTTGCATGATAGGGTTGGAAACTTATGGAAAATGTAATAACATTTGTATTTGTTATCAAATATTACCTATCAATTATACCATTCATGGAATCAAATTACTATACAGTATGGTACCGTTTGCATATAAGGAAATATACATAAGAGTATATATAGGAGTGTATATAGATATAGAGAAATTTATATATCGTATGTAAGAATAATTTTCATACTATTCAATGGATAAATGAGGGATATTGTTATAATTGCAATTATTTAATAGTACATTCCCTTAATTAATGCAGTAAATATAACATTCTTTCCTCTTGTTGTATTTTACTGTTAATTTATTGCTCTGCTTTGTTTTCTTTCAAAATGTTAGAGATGAAAAAAAATAAAAGATGAACTATTTCACACATTTAAATAGGAAACAAAAGGGAACATACCAGAAATCAATATTGTTTCTAAAATAAATAAATCAAAACTAACAGAAGTGAAACCAAAATGACCACAAAACCTTATGACTGGGCTATTAACCTTACGAACTCAAAATACCCAAGCTCAATTGTTATAAAGAAACCAGATAGTTTACCACCTCCTCCAGGGTATGCACCAATTGAAACACCTGCTCATCCTCCTAATGCCAAAGATGCTAATAAAATTTTACAGCAAAGAAATGTGGATGCATTACAAATCCAAAAGGCGTGGCAAATTGCTTTGCAGCCAATTAAAGCTATACCAATGAACTTTATGATGTCGTACATGTCAGGATCTTCACTTCAAATTATACCAATAATGACAGCATTGATGTTGCTATCAGGTCCAATTAAATCTATATTTACAATAAAATCAACGTTTAAACCGGTCCTTGGTAATAAAACAATAGAAAGCAACGTTATGTTTGCTATGATAGTCTTCTGTATTGGGCAAGCTGCGTTGATGTATATCGGTACAAGAAAGTTGAATCAAATGGGACTTATTCCAAATACAACGAGTGACTGGCTTGCTTGGGAAGAACATGTCAATTATAACAAGTTTATCAAATCATTCACATTCTAAGGGTATATACATATATATAAATATAAAAAAATATATCGCAGCAATACGTTAAAAACTGTATGCGTTTTTATAAATCAAGTTACTATTCTTCATCAACTTTTCCATTTTTATTCTCTTCTTCATCTTTAAACTTAGCTTCATAGATTTGTTGAACGTTATATCTTTTGTATTCCTTATTATATTTACCATTAACGACAGACATTCCAACATTATTTTTAAAACATTCAACAATGATTAATTTATCATAGTTTTTCAAATCAACTTTATGTTTGTATTCACCATTTTCACAAACAAATGAAACAATATTATTAATAATATCCATCTTTGGGATAGTGTTGAAATTCCTTCTATTTACTTCAATGGCAAATTTGCATCCAGTTTCCTTTGAAGCTTCATTGTGGAAATGTGGTGCTAATACACGTTTAGCCAAGGTTAAGATCTGTTCCATAGACGCACTACATGAATAAGTAATCGGAGTTAACTTATGAACATATCTAGTTCTCTTGACCTTATTTGATGAGTCGACTAATTCATCCATAATCTTCTGCACGAATTCATCCGGCACAATTGGTCTTCTTGTTTTGCAAAAGATAACACATTCACAGTTCAAATCAATAAATTGCAACAATTCCTTCTTTTTCTCCTCTTTTGTTTGTGGTTTAGCAGAAGTTTTTATTTCTGATAATTCCTGCTTAATTTGGTCTTCGATCGATAGCTCTTCCTTTTCGACACCTTCAACGCCATTTCCTTCCCCACATTCTTTTTCTGTTTGGGAATCAAGTAGTTTGATTTCATTACCATAAATCTCTTGTAGTTTCTCTTCGAAGAGTAACCCTAGCTCTTGAGCAGCTTGTCTTTCTTTTCTTCTTGCACAGGTAGCATAAATTCCTGAAGTCCCAGGGTCTAAAAATCCAGAAGAAACCTTGAATTTCTTTTTTGTATTTCTGTCATTAGAACTAGATTTATCTAAAGGACGTTTACAACCCATCTTATTAAGGATATAATGATACTGTATATGCCATTTTTATCAATTTAAAAACCTGATTCTTTTTCAATCATCGATTGAGCTATGTGTTTTTATGCGCAGTTTGAAATTTTTCACTCATCGCTTCTCTTCCTACTAAAAGAATAAGTACACAAATATTAACATTAAATGTAAAATATTTGGTGCTAAAGTATGCATTATACATGTATATATGTTGGTACGTTTATATTCCTATATTCTTCTATATATAAAAATAACTAACGTCTAAATAATTTTGCAAGTTTATTTGTATTTGAATTTCCATCTGTGGCTACAGAGGATTCCCTATCAAATATACTAGCATTATCATCATCCGTATAGCCACCTATATTTGGACTTTCTGAAGGTCCTGACCTAACTTTACTTAACAATATATTTGCATCCTCTGGTCTGATACGAGAAAACTTTCTCATTCTTAATTCTGGATCCATATAATGGTCGTAATTATTAGTTTTTAGTAAATCGATACATTGGTTCAATTCAATAAATGTTTCTTCCAATGATTTCATATTATTTTCAAGTAATACAGTAGATCTTTCACCATTGCTTAAATTAGGCGTAGATGGAGCTGGTGGAGTCGCTGTGTAGCCATTCTCATTAATCGATGATGTCGATGATAAAGATGGGAATATTCTGGGAATAATTGCTTGTAGATGTCTAACATCAACCTCAAAATTCATAACACTTTCTTGAGATATGTAACTTGGAGTTTCATGTAGTAAAATATCAAGTAATTTTCTAGTTAAAGAATCAAATTCTCTAAAGATTAACAATGTTTGAAGACTATATGGCAGATTGACTAAAGTGGAAGCAAACATCATTTCTAAAAATTGTGCGACATCAATAACTGTGATATCAGGTTCTTGTCGTATTTCTACTGAATTCCAATCAATATTAACAGTTTCCAAGATGTCAGAAATTTTAGAATCAATTAACTCGATTAATTTAGTTTCTGCATACTTTCTGGTTTCGGTATATTTTTGAATTGATAACAGCCTAATTTCAATATCTGGATTTTGCATTATATTCTCCTTTGACATGAAAATACTAAACTCTTTTGCTGCGACAATAAAATAGTCTAGATTAATCAAAATTTGTGCAATCTCTTCCCTTGACTTACTATCTAATTTAGCCCTAATCTTGTTGTTAACGATTTCATTAAAAATTATGTCCATTGACTTCACCAGGATATTATTCAAAAAATGTAATTCATGACGGTAGAACAGGGAAATAAATGTAGTCAATTTAGAATAAATTTTTCTTGTTAAAGTACATGTCATTGGATATAATGGAGAAAATGGTAATGATATAGAAAACTGATCACTGCTGGTATTGCTATCAGTATCGAGTTCCTTTAATAATCGTTGCCTTTCTTCATCTTCCAGCCAACAAATGTTAATAACTTTTTCAAACAATGCACGTTCTTCTATGGTCAACGGCATAAAATCGTCATCATCTAACAAAGTTTGAAATTCATCATCGAATAATTCAATAGAAATATTACAATATTTCCTGAAAGTAGAAATCAATAAATCATACAATAGAGTTATATTTAATTTATAAGATTCCAGTATTGAAATATAGATACCCAAAAAATCCTTAAATTGAATTAAATCATCTTCACTGCGTAAAATTTGATTGATAAAATATTTTAAGTAAGGTTGTAGACGGTTCATCAATCCATTCCAAAATTCATTTGTTGCATTATAATTGTTATCTACAAGAATAAAATCAGTGGATTTATTTAAATTCAGATCATAGAGTAAAAATCCTAAAATTTTTAAAAGGTATTCCTTTAAAAAATCTAAACTTAGAGCTTTAGTAAATGTTTCCATTGAAATATCACCAGGGGCAGTATTGATATTGGAAACAGAAGATTTTTTCCATAATAATGGGAAAATAAGTTTTGTCTTTCTAAATTCGTATTCTTTTGTAACTTCTGAAAATAGATAGCTTGATTCGTTCAACGTCTGAAATATCATAATCGCATCATGGAGTTCGTCTAGATTGAAGAATTCTTCAAGTATTAAATTTTGTAAAATAGACTGATCTCTTAATGATATTTCAACAGGTGAATTAAATTTAAAATTTGTTAATTTCATTTTTGACTTTAAGTTTAGCCAATTGGGTAACAATTCATTTTGGTAAGCTTCAAACATTTGATTGCCAACATCAAGTAAATTTCTACCCAAATTTATATTAAATGAATTTCTAATTAAATTAATACATTCATCTTTAATAACTGTTTTCAAAAATGGTATAGAATTATAAATTTCTTTTAGAAAATGAAAATTATAGTTTTTGAATTCTTGTAAATATAACCTCTCCAAATTGTCTAAATTTTGTAAAGCTTTAAAAAAATTTCTTTCTGTAATTAATTCTTGACAATTGCTTGATAATTCTAATATCCTAACAACCTTAGTAATTAATATGATAGCTTCTGAGATTTTTATGGATGTTTTCTTGTTGTTTACAAAAACTTGCTTTTTCATAATTAGGTCATTTGTTGAATTTGTCAAAGAATCTTGGAAATCTTGAACTTCTAATAATAAATTTTTTTCAATAATAGCTTGAATGTTTGATACTTCTCCAATTGATTTAGTTAACTTATCACTGACCTGAAAATCTTGTAACAGTTGCAATTCTAAGCCCTGAAAATTATCCTCTATGGATGTTTGCAATTCATCTACTACAACATTCAATTGATCTTTCTCTGCTGAACTTCTCAAGAAAGGTATCCATTTGTCAAACGTTTGTGAATAAAACGAATCATCCAACAAATCGTTTAATTCGGTATTAGAAAAATTAGTGGTAGGGTTTTTTGACAACAATAACTTTTCTTTCTTTTTTTTATCAGCTAAGGTGTTTGAAGCAGATGAACTGACAGAAGACAGTAGAATCTTTTGAAATTCTTGTGTTAATAGTGTCTCTTGATCCATTTATACACTGGGGTGGTTGTATTGGTTGAAAGTGCTATCCTGAATAATTGACGTTTATTAATAATGTTCAGATATTTAAGAAATTCAAATTAATAACGTTTTAATAAATCCGATACAAATAAATTATAGATATGCCCGAACTTTTGTTCTTTAATAAACTGACTTGTCCTTGTATTCTTTGGGTATCGTTATTTTGTTAACACTACTTTGTTTCTTTTGTTTCCAATTTACCCTTTTCTCAATTTCAAATTTGAAGCGACATACAGAAAAGGAGACACAATTAAAGAAAATATTGGGATTAAACACACAGAACAAATTGTAACATGATAAATAACAAACATTAAATATTCGAAGAGCTAAGAAATTTATGTGTACCTTGATGCCTCTACACAATATTTGATTTCATGTAAAATAATATTGATTTATTATTCTCCTTTTATACTTACATACTCATATCCTTATATTACATTTATATTATTATTATTATTATTATTATTATTATTATTATTATTATTATTATTATTATTATTATTATTATTATTATTATTATTATTATTATTATTATTATTATTATTATTATTATTATTATTATTATTATTATTATGTATTAAAGTACATATATGAAGGAGTATACATGTTTAATTAATATAATTTGCCGATATTTTCAACAATACATCCAGGTTGGCCTGCTTCCTTTTCTATTAATGAACCGATTTCATAAACTGTTTCGTTGGCCTCCTTTAATAATGATTTTACGGCATCGACGTTTTCCCTTTTTACTATTAAAACCATACCAATACCCATATTTAAAGTCTTCAAGATGTCATCGATTGGAACATTACCAGCCTTACCAAACCATCTGAACACCTCGGGAACAGTCCATGTTGACATATCTACTTTGGCTTGTAAATGTTTTGGCAAAGCTCTTGGAATATTTTCAACTAGACCACCACCAGTAATATGCGCTAAACCAAGAATTAACTTTTGCTTTATTGAAGGTAATAGTTGTTTAACGTAAATCTTTGTTGGTACTAAGGTTCCTTGCCCCAGAGTCATTGATTTATCCCATGGGCATGGGTCATCCCAAGATAATCCAACATGGTTTATAACTTTTCTTACTAATGAAAATCCATTTGAATGAATACCATCTGAAGCAACACCCAAAAGAACATTGCCAGCTTCCATCTCATTAATTTTTGGTAAGACAGCATTTTTATAGACTGCACCAACTGCTGTACCATTTGTATCATAATGACCAACAGGGTACATACCTGGCATTTCAGAAGTTTCACCGCCAACTAATGCACAACCTGATTGAATACAACCATCTGCAACACCTGAAACAAAATCTGATGCAACTTTGATATCAAGAGCACCTGTAGCGAAATAATCTAAGAAGATCAATGGTTCAGCACCTTGAACAACCAAATCGTTAACATTCATTGCAACAAGGTCAATTCCTACTGTGTCATGAATATTTGTCTCTTGTGCAATCATTAATTTGGTACCCACACCATCTGTTGCCGCAACAAGTAAAGTATCATTTGTATTATATCCAGCTTTTTCTAAATCGAAAAGACCTCCAAAGCCACCAATATCCGAATCAGTACCAGGTCTTGAGGTTGATTTAACTTTATCCTTAATCTTTTGCACAAATAAATTACCGTTATCGACAGATACACCAGAGTCAGCATATGTGATTGATGCTTCTGCACTTCCGTTTACACTGGTATTTTTGAATGCACGGTGAGCAATGTCTTTTCTATAATATTTACCTTTAAACTCAATTGCATCGATAGCAACATATGCTTTATCAACGGCTTGTCTTAATGTTGGAGCAATGGCAGTTGCAGCAAGTACTCTACCACCCGCTGTTACCAAATCACCATTCTCATTTATCTTTGTGCCAGCTTGGAAAACAAAAGAATCATTAGGTAAACGATCGTTATCGATTGTTATTTTATCTCCTTTATCGTATGACTCTGGGTAACCATTTGCAGCAAGTACAACAGTAGTTGAGTAAAAATTCTCCTTGATTTGAATATCTACAGAATCCAATCTATGTTCTGCTGCTGCTAAGAATACCTGTGCTAAATCTGTATCATTTGACAATAGAGGTAATACCGTTTGTGTTTCTGGATCACCAAACCTAACATTATATTCAAGAACTTTTGGACCTGTTTCCGTAAGTATAATCCCGGTGAATAAAACACCAACAAATGGCAAACGATCCTTTCTTAGACCATCGATTGTTGGCTTTATAATGTTAGTATCGATTTGTTTTAAGACCTTAGGGGTAGCTACTGGGGCAGGAGCATAAGCACCCATTCCACCTGTGTTCAAACCTGTATCGTTTTCGCCAATTCTCTTATGATCTTGGGCGGCAGGTAAGTTATAATAACTATAACCATCGGATATGGTTAATATAGAGATTTCTTGACCTTCTAAAAATTCCTCAATGACGATGGAGTCCCCAGCATCGCCAAATTGTTTGTTAACCATGATTGTAGTTAAACCATCAATGGCTTCTTCCTTATTGGTTGGTATAATAACACCTTTCCCAGCTGCAATACCATCAGCTTTAATTACTACGTTGTTATCATTTTTAAGCAAATAAGCCTTAGCATCACCAAAATTGGTAAAATTTTCATAGGATGCAGTTGGAATATTGTGTCTTTTCATAAAATCCTTTGCGAAGACCTTGGAACCTTCCATGATGGATGCCTTTGAGGAAGGTCCAAACACTGGGATACCAACATCAGTGAAAACCGAAGTGATACCATCTACCAAAGGTTGCTCAGGGCCAGGTATGACAAGATCAATCTTATTTTCTTGGGCAAACTTTTGTAAAATATCGAAGTTTGATGGGGTAGGGTCGATCGGAGTAGGCAAAGCAGTTACTTTTGGTAAATTTTGTGTACCACCATTTCCTGGAGTAACAAATATTTTGTTTACTGTTGGAGATTGTGATAGTTTCCATAATAGTGCGTGTTCTCTTCCACCGTTACCTAACACAAGGATATTTAAGGACATAATTTGAAGATTTGATTTGAATTGGTTGCCTTATTTTCTTTTTCTAATGCTCAATATACGATATGTTGAGTCTGGATATCTAGTTCCTCTAATGTAGAAAAAGTAGTATTGGCTAACTTATATAATAATAAAAATCTACTGTTGCAACAATGAAAAAGAATTAAGTTAATAAACGGAGTCTAATTGGGAGCAAATGGTACGGTACTCGATGAGTAATTGAATCTTTATTGAGTTACTACAAAAAATATTTTTTTGCAAGGCCAAAAGTTATATTCTTGTTCCTATCAATAAATGATAGTGGTTTAATCAGTAATTGATTAAATTGCAATAAAATTTCAATAAAATAAAATCGCAAATGACTTCTATTTCGGGTGACTTCTCTGTGCTCAATGGAAAAGAAGTCATCGGGTGTAGTGTGTGCCGTTTAAAATGATTAAAATGAGGTATTGGGAACATGGATTAGCACTAATTTATGGGATAGGATGGCAGGTTAAAGATTGCTTAGTTCAAGGAATGGTTACTACGTATTTGATGTGTATTCATTTAATATTAGCGACTTAAATAGTGCCTAATTTCGGTTTTGTAACTGCAAAGATGCATTAGGAACTTTGTTTACCATAACCAACAAAATTTTAATACAAGAAAAATTTTGATGATTTGAAGAGAAACAAACGACCTCGATGAATGACTGAATATATGAAATAAAGAAGCTAGGAGGTGTATCTAGTATGTCTATGTTGTTGGGAGGACCGTATATAAAGCCTTTGCGACTTACGCACATTGCTAAACGGTTCATCAGTTTGAATACAGAACTTAATTCAACATTAGAAAGATTACCAAAGGCGAATGTTATTGTTATTGGCGCAGGTCATGCAGGTTGCGAAGCAGCAGCAGCTTCTGCAAGGTCAGGTGCTCATACAATATTAATTACTCCAGAGTTGGACAAAATCGGTACATGCTCCTGTAATCCATCAATGGGTGGTGTTGGAAAGGGGACATTACTAAGAGAAGTTGATGCGCTGGATGGTATAGCTCCGAAAGTGACCGATAAGGCGGGTATTCAATTTAAAATGTTAAACAAGAGTAAAGGTGCTGCTGTGTGGGGTCCCAGAGCACAAATTGATAGACATTTATATTTGAAGGAGATGCAAAACGCATTGAGAAACTATCCTAATCTATCTTTATTGCAAGGTAAAGTTAAGGATCTAATTATTGATTCCACCCACAAATCTATCAAGGGTATTATTCTAGATGATGGGTCTATATTAAGATCAAAAAAAGTCGTCATAACAACGGGAACTTTCCTTGGTGGAGAGATCCATATTGGTCTGAACAGTTTTCCTGCAGGCAGATTTAATGAGCTGCCAACTTATGGAATCAGTGATTCTCTCGCAGATGTAGGTTTTAAACTGGGTAGGCTAAAGACTGGAACTCCAGCAAGATTAGATGCGACTACAATAAATTTCAAAAATCTGGAAAAACAATTCGGTGATGACCTGCCATATCCAATGAGTTTTATGAATGAAAATGTTTCAATTAAGGATCAAGTATTATGTTACGGTACACGGACAACTTCAGAATTACACGAGCTTATCAAATCAAACCTAGAGAAAAGTATTCACATAAGGGAGACAGTCAAAGGCCCAAGGTATTGTCCTTCAATCGAGGCAAAGGTTTTAAGGTTTTCTGACAAGGATTCTCACAAAATTTGGTTGGAACCTGAAGGATTAGATTCAAATGTAATTTATCCCAATGGGATTTCAAATTCAATGCCAGAAGATATTCAGTTACAAATGATGAGAATGATACCAGGCTTGGAAAACGTTAAAATCTTACAGCCAGCGTACGGGGTAGAATACGATTATATTGACCCAAGACAATTAAAACAAACTCTAGAAACAAAATTAGTTTCAGGTTTATATCTTGCTGGTCAAATCAACGGTACAACAGGCTACGAAGAAGCATGTGCTCAAGGTTGTATCGCTGGGATTAATGCAGGCATATCAGCACAAGATAAAAGAAACGGTATGAAATTATCAAGATCAGATGGCTATATTGGTGTTCTTATCGATGATTTGATAACAAAAGGAATAGAAGAGCCATATAGAATGTTTACTTCAAGATCAGAGTTTAGAATTAGTGTAAGAGCAGATAATGCAGATTTTCGGTTGACTGAATTAGGTTATAAGTTAGGTGTTGTAGGTGAAAAGAGATGGTCGAGTTTTAAGAATAATAAGACATCTTATAATGATACTGTCGTAAAACTATTGAAATTCAACCTTAATTCGAACAGATGGACTAATAAATTAGGCATTCCTGTCGCTCCATCGTCATTAAATCGTTCAGCTTGGGAAATGTTTAGATTCCACGGTGTTACATTAGAGAAAATAGTTGAATTATTTCCAGAACTAAATATTGATCTATCTGGTATTTCCAAACATGTGGCCTTAAAAGTTAATGTACAGGGCAAGTATGACCCGTATGTTACAAAACAAAATCAATTTATCAAGGCATTCCAAGCTGATGAACAGCTCCCATTGCCAGTTAATTATGATTACTCGGCAATTTCAAGTATGTCGTCTGAATGTAAGATGCTACTTAATACAATTCAACCCACTACAATAGGACAGGCCAGAAGAATTCAGGGTATAACCCCAGCAGCATTATTTGAATTGTACAGACTAATCAACAACCGGCCGTCCTCCAATATATGATTACGCACTAGTCCCCTACCTCAAGCACAGAACTTGTAAATAACTATATACGCATATTCAACATATTATAATATTTATCACCTCCACCTCTATCAGATTATTCCAATAAATCTTAAACATTCATATTAACTTCCAATTTCCGGGTTACTCTATATTTAGGCACGTGATTGTTACCCGGGGATTACGGACCGGAGAAAACAAAAACAAACACTAAAACTGAATAAGGGAGAATGCAATGTTAGTTTGTTGAGCAATGGTTATAGTAAACAGTTTGTAAAAGAGTACATATTCTTCTCGAAGCTCTGATTTGAGTTTAACATCTGACAGTTTGTTGAAGTGACTATCGGTGTTTTCTTTGTGTGTTTCTAAAATTTAATTTTGTCAAACATTTCTATTGTTGTTGCTATATATATTTAAAGAACATTATAATCACGTTATAAAAGATAGGGTACTGTACAAATTAATGCATTTTAGATAAACAATGAACGAAAATGAAGAAAATTATCAACCTTTAGAGTCTGATTTAGTGCAGAATTCAAGGGCTGTAATGAATTTACCAAATACTCAGCATTTATTTCAAGAAAAATTGAATATGGATGCGTCAAATTCATCAGAAATATATCTGTATAACCAATTAAATAATTCAATATTGAATACAAGTGCGAATACAAATACAAATAAGAATGATCTCCAATCTTCCAATCAAAATGTACCGCCACCGCCGTTGGATTCTCAACAGGCCGTAGATTCGTATCAGAATATTCAAAAACACCAAACTAATGCTGATAATTTAATAAACAATGTTTCCAAACCCTCAAATCCTATTATTCAAGAGCATCACGAAAATAATGAGAAACGACTAAATAATGATAATAATACGGAAAATCTTGAACAGTTAAAAGAGATTGCAGAAGTTCAAACATCAGAAGGTAATATACCAAACGAATATAGTGGTAATGTTAATAGTAACGACCTCAAAGATCAAGAAAATGGAATGGAAACAATAGCAGATCAACCATTTTATGTGAATGCTAAGCAATATTATAGAATACTAAAGAGAAGATACGCTAGGGCAAAGTTAGAGGAAAATTTAAGAATATCAAGAGAAAGGAAGCCATATTTACATGAATCTCGACATAAACATGCAATGAGAAGACCAAGAGGTCAAGGTGGTAGATTTTTGACTGCTGCAGAGATAGAAGCTTTGAAAGTACCCGGAGGTAGCGGTGGCAGTAATACAAGCGATGAAGAAGTAAAGGATCTTACAACTGACTCAAAAACACAAACACAAGATGCTACAACAGATACTCAAGCTGAAAACATAAAAGATGTTAATTCCAATTTATTAAAGGAAGGGGATGTTATAAAAGAGGATATGGCTGAGCATAAACTAAAATCTCCATCATCATCAGAAGCCTTAAAAATTGAAGATTCAATAGATATAAAAGAAACTGTAACAAGCAACCTGCCCAAGTAATTATTTTTAAAATTCAAAATTTTAAAATATAATTATAAACTTTAGTAATATTATTCCTTGAATTTAGTTCATTCAACCCTTTGCTTCGGTATTGTATTATTCATTTCTTGACTATTAATTTACTAATTTGCCTAGAACATAAAAATTAATAGTCACTTATAAACCAAATAGAAATTTCATCAATGAAACATCCTCGATATATATTATCAATGACTTTCAAACAAAGGAAAGAATCATATAATTGTTTTTCAACTTTCATATATTAAATTATATAAATTTTAAATATTAGTAATTAATTGATTTAAACCTAATTGTGTATCATTATTCAATTGAGGCAAAATCGCATTAGTGAAATTAGTGCCTGTGATATTAACATATTTCTGTAATAACTGTGCAATGAATCTCTTTAAACCATTTGACAAGTCAATGGTAGGTAACGGGTCGATTGGTTTATCTGATACACTGGCCAGTTTACTAAATGATGATCCAAATGTTGAAATTTCCTCAATATTATCCAAATCGATATAATCACTCTTTAAGTTGGCAATATTTTCAGATAATGTGGTCTTGACAATTGATTCTATTGTCGATGGAATTAAATTTGAATATTTGTTTGAAAATATCGAACCTTCGGTAACCATCTTACTCATTCCTAATAAGGCAATTTTACGATCTAATAAATTACCTATCATTGGTAAGGTTGGTACAATAAAATTACTCCAAATTTGTGCAAATAATCCATCTTGAACTTCATCAATAAATTGCACAACGAAATCAGGACCTAAGTTCCATGAAAGTAGACCAAAAAACACTGTTAATTTCTTAACATATCTCTCCGTCTTGGAACTTTGTAATCGTTGTAGTAACAACACAGCAATTTGTTTCAAAAATGGCTTTAGATTTTCAGAATTAATGGTTAACATAATAACATCTAGTAACTCAAATCCGTAAACTTCATAAGCTTTAGATGCAATTAATCTTTGGAAAACACCAAGAACAGGAACCAAATCTGGAAAAATTGTAGAATCAGCTTGGATTAAATCTTTTAATAGTCTTGTGACAGCAGGAATATTTCCCTTCAATTCCCAAAGCGTTGGCGATAACAACGGCTGCGCAATTTGCTTGACACTTTCTGGGACTGCCCTTAGTTGCTCAACACTATACGCAATTAATTGGAAAACATATGGAATAAATTCTTGAATATCTTCGGATAGGATATGTAAAAAAGTTGGCATCACTGCTTCAACCATTATTGGTAATGTTTGAATCGATGAGTATGATAAGATACCACCTATAGATTCAAATGTGTAATGGGTGAACCTTGGATTAGATGGGTTTTTAGATATAACATTAACAATATTAAGCAATTGATTCAGTAAATCAGGGAAAATTGGTTCAACAGAATTTTCTGAAGTTTGTAATACTCTAAAAATGGCTTTCATTAGGAATTCATTTTCGGCCAATTTTTCTGGTGATGTACCTTGCTTTAATATTAAAGCTATTAAATTCTTCAATAAAATTTCAGAGCTTGAGCTCAAGTCATTCTTATTAAATATAAAGCTCTGTGCTGAGTTAGATTCTCTGATAGTTAAAATTCTTTCAATGGTAACAGCAGCATATGTGTATACGACATATTCATCACTACTTAAAAATTCACCTAGTAATGGTAAAATTTGTATCAACTGTTCTTTACTCAATTGATTTCTGAAAACATATATAAATTTAATGGCATCCACTCTTAAAATATTATGTTGTGAATTATTTGTCAAATCAGGTACAATGTGATTATTAAAGAAATCAACCACATCCAATAATGCATTTGTAGATGAAACACCTGAATTAGTGGTTTGACCATTGATGGCTAATGCAGTGAATAGATAAATAAAAAGATCCTTGTATTTCCAATATTCCTTTGGGTTTGATTGGTATTGTTCAAAAAACTTTTTCATATGTGTCATAAAAATATTTGTTACCAATGAGTTATTCTTTTCCTTCAATTCTTTCAAAAAGTCGGTACAAGCTCTTCTTCTTGTGTCTGCATCGGAACCTTCTAAATCTCTACGGATATATTCAATTGGATCATCCTCAAATAACTCAACATCTGATTCACGTAAAGTAACATTTGGTAAAATTATTTGTTTGGTGACATTATTCATTGCTTCTTCGTTGTTGAATATTTCAAAATATTTAGGGTTACGTGATACTGCTGTTAAGAATGCCAATGACTTAGAAACTAAGATATCGTACTTTGTTTCAGTTGAAATTGATGTTAACAAATCCCAAGTAATTTGAATAAAGCCATTGATCATAGGGCCAAATACATCTTCGTATCGGGTGGTATAAAGTTGGACAACTTCTTGAATAGCTGACTTGATTCTAGTAATAATATCCGCATGTTCGGTATCATCTGGGTCATCCAATAAGCTATTTGAATATGCTAAATATTTGTGAAGGATGCCCATTCCAGTTTGAATATTATCTTCAAAGAATTCCGGGATATCCTGACAATTTAAATCGTAATACAGTTTGACCAATACTAACAAAACATCCATTAAGATATTTAATTGAGGGACATTGTTTTGATTTTCAGTAATTTGTATATCGACAGTTTTTAAAAGAGTTAGAAACGGAACTGAAAATTTATCTAGTACTAATTTTATCTCCAAAAATAGCTCATCAGATCTGAAAAGAGGTCTCCATCTTTTAAAGATGGAGTGTGCAACTATCAAGACACCCTTATTTAAAATCATATCATCGGGAGATAACCTTGATACCAAATCATCCAAGAAATTTGGCCAATTATTTGGAAAATCGGAGTCTGCAATAATAGAAATAGCTTCACCAATTTGAACTTGTAAATTATTTGGTAGTGTGATCATTAAAGGAACAATTTCCTTCTTTATTAGTTCAACATTGGATGGTGAAAGCAAATGGTTACCGTTCTCATCAACCCATTTTCTTTTTAAAAAGTTTTTGAAGAACAGTGCTCCTGCTAGTCTAGTAGAGACTGGTAAATTTTTTGAGGCAACTATATGTAAAAGAGTCAAACCAAAGCCATCTTGATTTTCCAGTTCCTTTAAATTTCTTTCGGCTAACTTTGCGGTTGATGCAACAACAGATTCAGATAGGAGCTTTGATACAGTTTCTAAATCAGACATAATCCAAATAAAGTCCTAACTATAGGTACGAAGGTTAATTTAATGTCAATGAAAGCCTTTATACTACTATAGCGCTTGATTTAGCTTTTAACAAATGGCTATTAAATGAAAAATTTCACAGATTCTTATGGAAAAGAATTATTCCTCACTTTTCAATTTTTTTGACATTTTTTTTTCTTAAGCGAAAAATAGTGAACATGTCTGATCAGGTGATTTATTCACGTGGTTTTATATTATCAGATTTAAGTAGTATAAGCGCTTGGTAAATGAGGTTCTTCTGGGGCTAGCTATCGTATAGTGAACCTTGTAAATGAATTTATACTTTGTTTATATGGTTCCTCTACATTATCAACTATCTTGTTTGTTTTAGTCGAGGGGGTATATAGTCTTATACCACGAAGATGTGTATCTTTACCATTCTCATGATTAATAGGAAACACTAATCTAAGAAATTGGCACTTCATAAAGTTATCGGGTCTATTATCTTCAAATGTAATACCAACCCATCCATTCATATTTTCTACAACAAAGGTTTTATAAAATACTGCATCAGCAGGGCTGTGGCCAGCATATAATTTGAATAATTTAGGAGTGTATGATTCATCTGCATTTATTGAAAAGTATATGGCCAATAACGATATATTCATTCTTCTACTAAAATATACGTCTATTTTGTGTGGCTGTCCCCCATCGCTTTGCCAAAATGAGTCTGGATTGTCGTTAAGAACATTTTCTATTTGGTTTCCAACTTTATTAGATGAAGCCTTCCATAACCCTAAGTTACTAACATTCAGCAAGTTGTCATTCTCTAATAGTGTCAACCCTTCTTTAAATGTACTGTGTTGTTTAGTTTGATTAATATCGGGGTACCCAGTCTCATTTTCAAAACGATTGATATAGATGCGATTCAGCTGGGCTTTAGAGCTTGTATCATCCAATTTCACACATTGGGTCTTATTTCGATTAACAGGTCCCAAGGCTTCCACTGGAGCTAATTTTTTTAAAATTTCTTGGTACTCGTAATGTTGCATCATTGGTTCAGTTACTCCACTCTGTTTTTATCCTTTTCTTCACGCTGTAAATATGGTGTTGTATTGATACCAAAATACCTTTTCATTACTAGGTTTTCTCTGGATTTTTTCCGCTTAAAATCTGTTACTATAACAAAATTTTATTGTGTCACAAATATGTGCATAATTTGAATACTAGTATAAATAACAAATATACAGTACAAAATACCTAGTTAATATGTGGTATTAACCTTATATACAATGGGATTCTCAAATGTTGCTATTATAAACAATCGTCTCTGTATGTTCTTATCCACCCGTCTTCAGAAAGAATTCTCTTGGTATCATCAACAATTTTCTTTCGACTTAATAAACTTGCCTTGAATTCAAGGTATGACATTGACTTTTCTTCCTGCTTATATATAAGACGTGAGAAAAGTTCCCATTGTGCAGCTCTGCTCACAATAGGATTACAATTTTTTCTAAGCGGTTTATTTCCCTTAGTATAGAATCCATATTTTATCCCATTTAAAATAACCTCCTCAATACAATGATTATTGCTGAAATATAGCTTTATTGAGCTTGATGCACTAGGATCCTCTCCTTGATTTTTTTTATCATCTACAAAGTTTCTTGAACATGTTAATATTTTAAACTTTTTCACTAAACTACTTAACCCCTTGAGTCTTGTGTTAAAGCATCTGTCTAGGGCTTTTATATCTACTTCTTTTAAGTCTGGAATTACTAAGTAATTCAAGTAAATAGGTTCACTCATGAGGCTCCAAGTTAGACAGTTCAATAATGAACGGCTCTGGATTATGCATAATTTATCAGAACATGATTTAGACAGCGTAATCTTTGAATCATATCTTCCGGGCTTTGATCTAACGTATCCTAATCTATTGTAATTTAGCCTTCCTCTCAATATGGTATGATTTTCAGGCATGAGATACTGGAATAACTCAGTATCTATGATATCCTTTCGACTTTCTTGCTCACATGACTCCTCAAGGGCATGCATACTTGAATCACCACAAGGTAACCTAGATATATATAATGCAAGTTTCCATTTCGAGAGTAATCTATATGTGTTGCTTACCCTTTGGTATTCTACTAAGTCTGAATCCTCACCATTATTAAGACCAGAAATGTGTTGTAAAAGTACGGTATTGAATCCGCGAATAGCTAGTATTTCAGCATGGCAGTCATGAACAATATTACCGTTACTTCTACGAAGTTCTACATCAGGCAATGCTTTTACACCTGTTGCTAAAGAAACAAGTCGAAATTTATGATCTGTTTCATCAATTGCAATCACACCTGCCAACACAGTCCATTCTTTAACGCCATTTGAGCGCACGACAGGTTTGCTTGCTGGTTTTAATTTGGCATATTCTTCATCCACTAACAATGCAATCTGATCTTCAATACTCTTAATCATCTAACTGAGTTAGGCTTGTTTCAATTCACTTTTAGAGTATAACCCTCTCTTCAATATTAACCATGTTTGTAAAGAAAATTTTAAACAAAAAATTTTCTTTAAACAAATGCGTGACTGGTTACTGATACCAAGTGTTGCTATAAAAACTATGCATAGCGAATAAGTCAGGGCTCAAGAAGACGGTTACAATTAATAATGTTTGTTTTATAAACGTTACACCTATAGATATATAACAGATTTACAAAGTTTGGAATTAACATAATTTTACACCGGGTACATGTGTAATCATCTCAAATTTCGATCTTCAACTCAAAATCAAGCTCATTGATGATTTTTTCTAGTCCACCAAGACGCCTAAATCCAGCCAGTAAAAGTTCCTTATCCTTCTGGGCTTGTGCAGCTTCATTCTCCTCAAGTTTCTTTTGTTGTGCTAATTCTTTAGCCCTTTCGTTTTCTTCTTTCTGAATCTCTTGATAATAAATCTTGGTTCTAGTTTTTAACCTGCTAAATGGATCACTCTTTGAATCTATGGTTATTTCTTCCTTTTTAATAGGATCAGAATTTCTGGTCTTATCCATATTTACTTTTCTATTTTTTGATGTTAAAGCACCTAATTTTTTTGTACCAGTATGATCATTTTCATGATGCTTTTCATATAAGTTCATTCTCTTTTCAAAATTTCTTAATTGAGTAGAATACTTGGTTATATCTCTCTCGTTGTTCATTTCTCGAGCATATTGTAATTTTCCCCTTAGAACAGTCTTTTCTAAAACAGCATTTGTGCCTGACAACTTCTTGTTGAATAACATTCTGTTACGGACGATTTCATCGGTTAGCTTCTCCGTCAAGGGTTCAGAAATGAATGAAACAAGTTCTTTTGACTTGCTATCTAATGAGTAAACGGTAGGTTTAGCAACTTGGGAGCCATCCAATGATCTGATATATCTTTCATATTCTTGGGGGGTGATTAAGCCGTCACTGAAGTAGTTCATTTGGAATACTTTTCTATCTTTACCCTGAGTTACACCAAAGTATTGATTTGTGAAAAATTTTCCCATATTATATGGCTTCTGTAAAAAGATTCTTTCGATTTTGACCATACGATAACTTGTTTGACCACTACGTTTATCAACACCAACATTTACTCTACCGTAACATCCCTTGATAATATCGTTAAATCCAGGATAAAAACAGAATTTAGCAACAAATGAACGCCCTATTCTTAGTTTGTTGAAATCACTTAATTCAGAATCTCTACTAGTATCTTCTTCTGCCCATTCAACTTCTTCTTTATCCATGTATTGTGATTTTCTATTATAAGGATTGTAGTCTTCTTCCTCATCCTCCTCCTTATATTCATCCTCATCATCCTTGTAGTCATATTCATCATAAATTTCTTCTTCTTCGTCCTCGTCTTCAAAATCGTCATCATCGTCGGAATGACGACGAGTTTGGTTCTTTTTTTCTCTTTGCCTCTTTAATTGAGATAGTTTTGATTCTTTAAGATCAGAATGACCAGTAGTGTGAGATGTTCTATTTGATGTACGAGTTTTCTTGCCTTCTTGTAGTTTATTTCTTTCCTGTTGTCTCTTAAGGCCCCTACTACGCTCTCTAAACAATTTTCTTTCTTGGTATTTTCTCATAGTCTGAGATCTCTCAAACAGTAATGTTTCACGTTCCATTTCTGGTAAGGATTCTAAATGATCACGGTCGTTTTCATCCTTATACCTTCCCTCTAACGGAAATGGATTTTCTTCAACAACTTCATCTGCACGTTCGTCTTCCTCATTTCCTAGGTCATCATTGTCACCAAATCCTAGGGCAGTCGGATCATAATCATCTTCCTCATCATCACTTGTTGCTTCAATTCTTCTCTTTTTGGATGATGATTGCTCTGACTGTTTGGTTCTTTTGGAAGCGGTGGTAGTTAAGACTTCATCTTCTTCATCCTCATCAACACCAGCTAAAGCTAATAAATCTTCATCAATATCAGACATGACTAAATTTTATACAATTCTATTTGAGTATGTGGATAACTGTATATAAATATATTTTACTCCACAATGTAACAAAATTCTCCAACTCAATTGAATTGTAGAGTCTATTATACGTTGTTTCGGTTTCTAAATATTCATTCATACAGAGCTTCAGCATTTCCACGAAAAACTTTTGAGAAAAACTCATTTACCCGGATAAATTATTAGAATAAAGAGTTCAAACAAACATAAAACAAAAAACTCATATAAACAGTAGCAAAAAATGGTACTAGCTATATATATTATGCAATAAATGTATAGATATATATTGTTAGAAAAATAAGAACAAAATTTCATATGCTTATTTATTTTTTAGCACCATACTTGTTAACAGCTTTACCATCTGGTATGGTAAAGAAGACATATGGTTCACCATCCTTTGGTAAAGCATCTAGTCTGTAGTAGCCCTTTCTTTCAAATTGAATGATATCACCAACCTTCATATCCTTAACGTTCAAGTCAGCAATGGCATCAGTATGGAACTCAGTTGTTGGAGTTAAGAAATCTTCGAAACTTTCATCTTCTTCTAACTTGTCTTTGTTGATTAAATGGTCAAAATCAACTAAATCAACTGGAACAACGTCTTCAGTATCAGCTAACCAAGTTAGTTTGTGCTTTGTTTTCTTGAAATCACCTTCTAAGTGCATCTTAGCATCCATAGAACCGTCAGCATTCTTCTTGGTAATAATAACATTACCCCAGTCCATTAATGTAACCTCTTCGTTTTCTTCTAATAAATCGGCATCCTCCTTGTCAATAACAATATTTTTATAGTAAATGACTTTCTTTTCACCAACAGAAGGGTTCTTCTTGTGCTTTGGTTTCATTTCAATTTTTGGGGTTTGCGGAGCTTCATCACCTTCTAAATGAATTTTGACAGGGTTAACAACAGCAGTGTGTCTTGGAGCAACTGGGTCAATAACCTTCTTGTTAAAAGCCCAGATTAAGTTCCATTCTAGGTTGATAACATTTCTAGATGGACCTTGAGATAAAACAAAATTTCTTAAACCTTCAACAGTCATACCTCTTCTTCTAACACCTCTGACGGTTGGGAATCTTGGATCATCCCAATTATCGACTAAGCCCTTGTCAACCATCCATTGTAGCTTTCTCTTGGATAATAAAGTTCTGACAAAGTTAACACGAGCGAAATCCCAGATATGGACTTTTCTTAGTTGTAAGTTGTCTAACATCCAGTCGTATTGAGCGTTACGGTCTCTATATTCAATAGTACGTAAAGCGTGGGTTACACCCTCGATAGAATCAACAATTGGAACACAGAAATCATAAGTTGGGTAAATTTTCCAAGTAGAACCAGTTCTATGATGTGGAGTTAAATTACATCTGTAAATAACTGGATCTCTTAAGGTTTTGTTTAAAGCAGCATAGTCAATCTTAGCACGAACACAGTTCTTTAAACCTTCTTCTGTACCATCCTTCATTTCTTCAGTAAAGATTTTTAAGTTCTCTTCAACGGAACGGTTTCTTCTTTCAGAAGCAATACCATCCATACGTTCTTCTCTCATCTTTTCAGTTGGAGTGTCGTCACAATAAGCCTTACCTTCTTTGATCATTTGAACACACATGTCATACATTTCTTGGAAGTAGTCAGAAGAGTAAGTAAGACGGTCACCTTTAATACCTAGAAGTTTCAAATCTTCAATAATAGAGTCTTGGAATTCTTCTTTCTCTTTTGAAGGATTAGTATCATCGAATCTAATGATCAATTTACCTTTGTAAGCTTGAGCAAAATATTGGTTCAAAAGAGCTGCTTTAGCATGACCAATGTGTAAGTATCCAGATGGTTCAGGTGGGAAACGAGTAACGACTTGGCCGATAGCCGCATCTGGTAAATCTATCTCAAAATTAGCTTTATGGACTTCTTTCTTCTTGTTACCAGAGGAAGCCTTCTTTAATTCTTGTAAAGATTTAGTCAAGAATTCATGGACGCCACCAAAAATTGGGTCTAGCTCGAATAAAGTGTACCAACGAGAAACGTTGACATCAACTTTGTTCTTAATTATAGAGCCGACCATACCATTGGATCTCAAAGCACCCCAACAGGCAATATCAGCTGGAGAATACTTTAAACCTCCAAGAATGAATGTTCTTAAGTTTAATTGAGCATCCAAAGTATCTAGTGATTGAGATAACTTTTGAAAGTTCTTGATGATTAATTCTTCAGATGCAGCTTTGGTCCACTTAGCGACATCATCTTTGGAACCTTCAATAAAACATTCTGGGAAAGCAGCAACAAGCTTTTCGAAGGAAGATTCAGAGGAACCGTTAAAAACGGAAGCAGCAGCCTTCTTGTCATCGACAAATTCGATAGCAATAGCATTTGGCTTAGCATTGTTAACAATACGAGCAGCGATTAAATCGGCATAAGCAACAACAGGTGCTTTACCATTAATGACTAATGTAGCAGACATATTGAGTATACTTATATTTAAATAAGATGCTTTAAGGATTAATAGACTAATAATGCATAAGTGTCTCCGTGTACTCAATCGTTCTTGAAATATAGATTTATTAACGAAATTCACCACCGCAACGCAAAACGAGAGAAAAAATTTTGTAGAAGTTGTCCGGGTGAAGCGGAATAATGGTTTCTGCACCTTAATAACATCTGTTAGTAGAAACCCAACTAAGGTGACATGATAGTTTCATAAAAATAAATAATAGTTAAGTTTTATATATATCGGAGGAAAATGTAGGCAAAATGTAAAACAGTTTTGGGTCTGGAGAGACGAATAGATGTTTATAAAATTATCATCGCATTTTGAAGCAATCGTTATATCATTATTCACGAAACTCCCTTTGCATTATTGAAATTTGAAAATTTTGTTAAAGTGATGAGGTGAGATGTTGAAGTATACATTAATGTTTGTATTGGTCATACCTAATATATTCAAGAAAAAAGGAAATTAGAGAGCTGTTCAGTGATATCTAATATCCTAACATAATTCATCTAGTAAAGGGAGGAGAAATGGCCATTACAGCAAACTTATTTATTAATCAAAAGGGCTCAACGACAGCATTAAAACAGCCTAAAGAGACTTGTTTTTATTCAAGAACACAAACTGGAGATATTCTACCGCAAGATGATTCAAACATAAAATATTTTTATCTTTCAAATTCAGATATTGAAAAGAATTTAGATTTATCTGGTGGTTTAAAAAAATTTAAGAATTGTGAAGCAACTTTCACAGATGCACATTCTTTGCATGGATTACTAAAGACAATACAGACACATGAAGAACACAAATCAAAAAAAATCAAAACTGATATAATTTCCAAAACTGAAACAATTTGTAAAGTAATTTTAACGGCGTTTGATAATGCGAATATCAATCCAATCGACTTTAGAATAGTGTCATTCAATGGTCAACTTTTTATCAAAGAGGTTTCATCAAAGAAGACAACATCACCAACATCTGACCCATCATCCGTTGGAATTGATATTAATAAGTATACCGAATATAAATTTAAAAGTATGTCGACACTATCGAAGCCTATACAATTAGAATCAAGAGAAATTTTGGAAAAGAGATCCAAAAAAATTTGTAATAATGGTGATAAATTTGTTAACATTATAAAAACAGGCGTTGGGAGTGCAAAACTATTGTTAGCTGCAGATATTGACTGTATCTTTGATTTTAAAGAAGATGGTAAGGATAATTTAAAGCATTATGCCCAACTGGAATGCACTCCGATGGTGAGCACAATTCCAGACACACGTAAATTTGAAAATAATATTTTTAGAATATGGTTGAAATGTTTCTTAGCCGGTATTCCCCGAGTTATTTATGGGTTTAAGGATGATGGAAACATCTTGAAGACTGTTGAGGAGTATGCAACAAATGAAATTCCTGTTTTCTTAAAAGAAAACAATCCAGAAGTAGGTAGTAAATGTTTAGACGCCATTAAATGGTATGGTCTCTTTACAGAATGGTTATTAAAAATAATTCCAAGAGATAATCAAAAAACGATAAGACCTTTTAAGCTTATATTAGCAGATAATCATTTGAAATTAATTGAAATTGAAAAAGGTGATGAAGAGTACACTGATATTGTGGAAGGTGAATCTGTTATATCTAAAGAGTTTAAAGAGTGGAGGTCATCATTGGCTGAATAGGGCAGTCTGTTGGTAGAGTTTATTTGTCAATTTAATGTATACTTAACATTGCACCTATGTCATTCTATTTCCTGTTTTTATAGAAATATATACAAAGATCATTACATATTATGAATATAATTACTTATTTACTCATTTGCTTATACAGCAAATGTATAACCTTCAACTGCTATTGAAAACGATATATTCTCAAGGCCTGGTTCCTTTTGAGACATTTGTCTCAATTCATCCAATATTATTAGCCTTGGATCCCGTATTGAATTAATCATTTTCACATGTGTTACAATAACTGTCAAGTTTCCCAAACCAGTTCGTTCATTATACAAAGAATTTAGAATGCCTAATTCTTTTAACAAAAGTCGGGAAGATAAATGACCATATAATGTTTCTTCACGAGTTACCGCGGAATTTGAGCATTCAATTATTATTGCACTTAAATTCTTTAACGGGATATTATTTGCTAAAAATATCCATGCTTCATGAAGTAACTTTACTTCATTTCGATTTATATGATCTCTTTCAAGGTCTCCACATATTACTATTGCTTTCTGTGATCTCTTATTTCGTATAATATATAACGTACTTGGAACAGTACATTGAGAATCTGATACTTTAGAGCCATGGTAAACTTTAAATGGTATGACTTCCCAATCCGGGAAGGTTGGGCAATCGTAGGGAGCGTGACTCTCTAAACTTTTTAATGATAATCGACCCAACTTTTTATTTGTCAATTGGGGCCATATTATATCATTATATACATGATTTTCTAAAGCATTTATTGTAAAATCCAAACCGAATATAGACTTTTCAGACGCTATAGACGAGTCGTATACTGCTGGAGAATTAATAACCATGCCACCAATATGGTCTAAATGGGGGTGTGTAATGTAGTATCCGCCTATATTCTGGTATATAGTAAGAGCTTTCTTAGATGTAGAGGAATTTAACTTATCTAGATTAGCTATCAAAGATGTGGACAGTCCTAAACTAATGAATGGTTTCATCTTTGGGTGCACATATAAATCTAACGATTCTGTATCGTTTTCATAAAAACTCTCAATGGCAGTTGTTCTTTCATGTGACCTAAATATTGACTTACATATTGAACCCAGGCCAACACCGCCATCTATGCAAATCGATTCCATCCCATCATTATTGTATGGTCTTAGCATGAAGCATTGGGTTGCGTTTTCAAATGGGCCACCAGTACCTCCTAAAATTATGATTTCAAAACTTGGCATTGACTCTCTGTAATATGTAATTTTTTATATTAATATCTTGTCTTATTCAGGTATTAATTGGCTCATATTGTACAGTTTTACGAAGAGAATTCACAAGGTATATTGATATACTAAATGAGGCTGTTGCGTGTTTTGTTTGATAGTTTTTTTCATTGTCGGACTCTCTTGTATTTGTTACACAAAAAATATTGCATGCCAAATAATGTTAAAATAATATGAAAGCGATGAGTATTGAAATTCATTTATTGTTTTTCCTTAATTAGGTATATTGAAAATTAAAATAATATGCTCACAACAGGGCATCTATATTTTGGTTATTTAAACTATCACAGAAAACCCAGAGACAATATTTATAACTTAAAAAGTAATTTTATCTTTCTTTCTATGTTCACTTGATTTTTGTTCAATTAGTGAAATAAAGTGGGTTCTGTGTGTAATATATATTAAGGAATACAAACTAATTGTATATTTATATGTTTATTGCTTTTATATAATGGTTAAGAAAAACAAATCTTTGACTAAACATTTTCATTGTAGCATCTATACCTTTTGGGTACCGTAGCCTTTAATATCCTTTGCAAATTCCCAATTCATTCCCTCAACTTTCAAACCCTTCTTAAAGATTAAACCTTGATCGTTATCAATAATGGCCATTGAGAATTTCCTCGATGAACGAGCATCTCTGTAATATAGAATCTTCATACACTCTAGCATTGTTTTCTCTGCAACTTCGAATGATGTCTTTTCAATATCAGATTCACGGTCAACAACACGTCTCAAAAGTGGAAGGGCCAAATGGGCACCAAACCCAGTTGCTAGGGTTGGGGAAGTATACGATACACCAAGTAAATTAACATATTTTAAAAATGGTTTTCCCTTCTCTACACCAGCAACTATCAATGCGTTCCATAGTGGGTCCATCTTTGATCTACGGTTATACATGATCGTAGCCAAATATTCAAAAACATAACTTGGTTGCAAAGCTTCTGAGCCATCAGCATATGAATTATCATAATCATTATCTATTTGTAACTCATCCAAAATGCTTTCTATATGTTGCATATCAGACACATCACCAGATATCCCTACGACAGTATTTTTTCCAACAGGTATTAACCTTTCCATATTGTTGAAACGTAATAAAGAACCGTAAGCACCTAGGTTATCTGCAGCAATCATAACACCGTTGTCATATTTCATTGATATGACAGACGTACCAGTGATTATGGGTTGTTGTGTGTTCATCTTTGGATGAGATGGAGCTTGTGCAATTTGTTTATTATATTGGCCATACATTTCATCGGATGGTCTACCCCAGCTAAATGGATCGTGATTCATTTTTTAATTTGCCTAATAAAATAATGTAATATGCTTCTGTCTCGTTCAATCTTAATATATGACAAAACTCAATTGAAATATTTTGCTTGTTTCTTGTAACGCAGATACAGTATTCACCTGAACTGGAGAGTGTAATCTTTAATCAACTTAATTATATTGTAATTCTTAAGCAAAGCTCGTCTTTTTTTGTTAAGGGTGGCAAAAAATTTAGAAAATAGGACCGGGTAAATTTTCTAGAGAAAATTTCACCAGTTTATGTTTATGAGTCGTAGGAGCTGTTTGAGCTGTTGATCTGTCAGCAATTGGTGAAGCAGGAGGTCTTTCTGACCATTGTTAAAGTTCGTTTGAGAAACTGTGATTAACAATTGTTGTAGGGTGTAATTTGAGAGTATTACTTTGACTAGGAAGGGATTAAAGTTTAGTTTGTCCAATATGATTTCATATTTGTTCTTCTCATTAAAAATAGATTCCTCGTATTGAGAAGCGTATTTAGATGCGTACGCAATAATCCATTTCGAAATTAATTTAATATTCGATGTTTTTCCCTCCAAACTATTAACGAAATGGATTTCGATTTGATCATAGGACAAGAATATATGAAGTTTCCAAAATATATCAGGGTCAACTTGTTCAAAGATTTCTGAATATTCTACAAGTAATATAATTCTTTGAAAATTAGCCAATAATTTAATTATATCGTTTTCATAAAATAATTTGTTATCTTGATGAATCTGTTGAAATTTGTCTAGTTCAATCCGGAATATGCATGTTGTGTAATCAACAATAAAATCGCATGGATAGTAAATACTTTTTTCAATCACATTAATACCTTCCTTATTAATTAGTTGCTGCAGAATATTTCGATTATGTTCAATTTTATTTGAATTTAATATGATAGTTTTACAATATACAGTTGTCCTTTGACTTGATCTAAAATATAGTGATTCAACATAAGGAGTAACTTTATCTTTAGGCGGATTAGATAAAATGCTACTCTCTCTAGATTTATTTGAGGGCAGTTGGTATATTCCACTCATTAATAAGCTCGTAATATCACGCTTATTATTTTGAATAGTTTTCTTCTGCGAATTACCAGATCCAGTTTTACGTCTTCTTTTGCTCTTAATAATTGACCTTAATTCATCATCTATAAACGATCTCTTATGTGTAACTAGCGATGTATTTATTGATGGCTGGGTAGCTGTGAGTTCGTCTCTCACAGTTTGATCTTTATCACCTTTCGACGATATAGAATCGCTATTAACTACGGTTTGGTTAGCAATGGCTTCATTAGTACCAAACTTTAGGTTTCCA
Source organism: Jamesozyma piceae (assembly GCA_030674245.1). Taxonomy (NCBI): domain Eukaryota; kingdom Fungi; phylum Ascomycota; class Saccharomycetes; order Saccharomycetales; family Saccharomycetaceae; genus Jamesozyma; species Jamesozyma piceae. The sequence goes on from JAJLYB010000023.1 coordinate 94,604, forward strand.
AATGTTTTTGTTTCAGAGTCTATCAAGTTTAAACAGCTACTCATTAAACTTTTGAATACATATTCTTTATTAACTATTGAATAAACTTCACAACTAATGTTTTCTTTATTTTGGAAATCAATTATGGTGAAATTATCCAAATTTTCAAATGGGTTCCAGCTCATGTATTTAACCTGATCTTTATCTAGTTTCCAAATTAATTTCGATCTTAAAGTTTTTGCAATCGTCTTTCTACGATTTTCAATTCCAGTAAAAGGGATTTTCTTTAGTAATTTTTCAGTTGGTAATTTATAAAAATCGTATTCATGGAATTGTATATCAAGCAATCTGTTATTTAATTTAGTAAAAATGTTTTCCATTTTTGTTAGTTCCAGTGGTTTAGTTTCCCATAACTGTGTTATGGAAACTTCAGCTTTGGTCCTATTGCAGACAGAGGAGTAAATATTATTTCCTAGGTAAAATATACTCAGAGGGTGATTATTTATCGTTTCGAAATGCAGATCTTGACTTGTTTTATTTTTAAAACTAACCCTTTTAGGAATATTTTCTATCATTATACCATCAATTTTTTTTTGTAGTATACTTGTGTAAAATTCAAATCGATATGATTTTGTTCTTGGAGATAAGTTTTTTTCATAATTTTCCTCCAGTGGAACTAGTAAATAATTGGCTAATGTATTTTTGGTTTGTACATTATTTTCTCTAACCATTGGGATATTAACTAGAGGTAACCTGGGTTTTTGCAGCCACTTGAAAACTTCTCTAGAACATTTGTCTAATTGAAGTTTTTCCCTGACATTTGGAAAGTATTTCTTTCCATTTAAGTATTCTTTGTTCGCCTCCCATTGTGAGAATTTGTTTATTCTCCTCTCCTGTGTGTAATACTTTGAACATCGGCAGATAGGTGAATTTAATACAAATTTTGAAAACCTTTTCTTCGTATCTCTTTCCAACATGATATTACTAAAAGTAATATAATTTCTCTGTTTCTTTAACACTCTCAATATATTTCTAAATAATTTTTGTTCTTGTTTATTAAGTATAAGCTGTTCTTTCTGCGATTCATGGATAGGATTGCCGCCCTCGTTATAAATTAGGTCTAATTGGTTAAATGAGGAAACCTTCCAATAGTTGAAGTGCATTCTTAACTGGATAAATTATAATTGTAGAACCTTTTTAATACACCTTTCTAAATTTTTAGAGTTGTAAGTAATTTCTTTCTTAAATATTTTATACTGACGTTTTTATTATTTATGGATTTGTTTCCTTCATTTTTAATTTTTTTATTTATTGAACTCTTATATTATTTTAATATTTTGTGAACAAAACGTAAAACTTAAATTGGTATTTATATAATATGAATAATATCAAATATATATCATATAAAACAAGGATTTACTAATATACCATTCATATTCTTTCAAATTTTTATATCAAATATTTTAATTGACAGAATTATAATTATACACAAACCCTTAATTTGAAAAAATAATAGCATTAAGATTATTATAAAAAGGTCTAGAAGAACCTTATAGGCTAAGGTTTGTACTAGAGTTTTAATGTAACCTAAATTAAGCATGATATCAAACAAAAAATTAATAGAAGTAAATTTCAAAACGCGAAACAGGTATAGACCCATCAGACAAAATAGGCCACCCGAAATAAAAATATCATAACAATATAAGGATAGCTAATTCCTTACAATATAATTGAATAATCCACCAAAATACATAAAAATGTTTTTATCCAACTTATAAGGATCAAAAAAGTATATATCTAGTTAAGTATTATGTTAAATTTAAATAATGCAGAATTAAGATAATATCTGCCATTAATGATATATAGAAAAAAAAATTAAAAGGTTGTCATTAATCCGTTATTATATTACTGTCTTCGTCCTCGTCTGAGACTATTTCTAACAAATCATCTGAATCATTATCCATCATAGTGTCCTTTTCGTCATCTTCTTTGAGTTCTAGGCTAGTGCTTTTTCTCGTACTGCTATCTTTGCTAATATTCATATAGACTACATCTGTGCTCTCTGCTGTGGTGGAATAATTGTCATCCAAAATCAACGGACTATCTTCATTATTCGAGAATGGTTTTATATTACTTAAAGTTGCACTGCTTTCTGTTAGTTCTACCAATGCATTATAACGAGATACAAATCTTGGTCTCAAAGTAATGAATCCTTCCAAATACGTAGGGATATTCGATTCCGAGTTTTCTTTTGACCTATCCCGAAGTACTCTAAAGATTGTTTCAATATCATTAAATGTTATTTGGTTATTATACATATTATCCTCACATAGCATAATATCAAGAGACGGTATGTCTAATAAAATTTCTTTAGTACCAAATTTGATTCTATTATAAAATGTTTCCAAAAATTGACGAATAGTCGCCATCAAATCTGTGCACCTGGAATTGAGCATATCTATATCCTTGCACATAATAGGATACGTAGCATCAGAATCACTCTTCGTGATTTCAACATTTAACTCACTAGTTCCGTCCGTCACTTCGCTATAATCAAATAATAAAAAAGTGTCATCTTCATGATGAATAAGGACTTTTGACGGGTTTTGCTTTAAAAGTAGCTTGGCTGCATCTCGGATTTCCTTATTCTCAGAGGTACGCCGTTTAATATTATTGTCATTGTCATCATATGAATTCACTGTCGAAGCCATTTTTTGGTCCTCATTTTGGTCATATTCTAAAAGATCTTCTTCATTTCCATCACTGATCGTTACGTGAACATCATCAACTATTATATCAGCGGTAGACATTTTAAGTTATTATACTTATTTAACCTTAATCGTCTCTCTCTTTGTTGGGTATTCTGTTGTTTTTCTTCATGCTGTGCTTTTTCTGTACCCTTTAGAATGTTTGTTGATGCTTGTTTGACACGAATTATGCCGAACAAATTTACACCGATGTTGGTAATAGTTTTAAACGCTTATTTATCTATTTAGAATAAAAGAAGAACAAGTATACCAAAATAGATCTTGTAGGTTTCTTAAAAGAATTTTCAATAAAAGTGACGAAATTAGTTCTAAATATATTGTTACTTGAAAATAAGATAGCTTTACATATTGCGTTATTATGGGAACTAAATTCGATTCCTTCAGCGGCTCTGGAAAAAGAAAACTCAACCCATCACTTTATCCAAACGGTAATTATTACACATCACAAATACCCTTACTAAACTTTTAATACCCATGTTCAATTAACTGACAACAATCCGAGTATTCCAATACTATACACTGTGTTACAAGATATCAAGCAAAGCAGCAGCCTTGTTACTACCAATTCGAAGAGAAAGAGACTGAGAAAAGGAAATGATGATTATAGAAATTCCTTCAGATTATCCCTAACACATAATCCATTATTAGATGAGGATGAACAAGAAGATGAATGCAACGACAGTGAATTTAGTAGAAATAGTCTTTTCACAACTAAGTCCAATTACTCAGAGAACTTCTCGATAGACATTGACGACACTCAAATTTGTGAAGATATCCAAACCCAAGGGTTATGCGAACCATACAAGAAAGCAGAACAACGAAAGAGGAAACGATTAGTCATAAAGAAGAATGGAAACTCAATTCCAAGACCATGCATGGTCCAAAATATATCTGTCACTGTTCTTCCGGAAACGTTTCAGAATATTTTCAAATTTACAGAATTCAATAAGATGCAATCTGAGGCCTTTAAATATATTTATGAGACAGACAAAAATTGTATTATATCTTCACCAACTGGTTCAGGAAAAACTGTATTATTTGAATTGGCAATTTTAAATTTAATCAAGATGTCAGATATGAGAATTGGTAACACTAAAATTCTCTATATGGCTCCTACAAAATCTTTATGTTTTGAAATATACAATAAATGGAATCAGAAACTTCCCAATCTATCCGTCGGAGTTTTAACTAGCGATACATCCTTTCTGGAGACTGACAAAGCTAAAAAATCCAATGTGATTATTACTACACCAGAAAAATGGGATTTATTAACTAGAAAATGGAAAGATTACAGCCGCCTGTTTGAGCTGATTAAACTTGTTCTAGTTGATGAAATACATACATTAGGAGATAAACGAGGTGCCACATTAGAAGTAGTCTTGACCAGAATGAATACTATGTGTGAAAATATTCGAATTATTGCCGTTAGCGCAACTATACCAAACATAGAAGATATAGCGGCCTGGTTAAAATCAAAAAATAGTGAAAACAATAAGGGAACGGCAAACATCCTTAAATTTGATGATAGTTACAGACAAGTACAGCTAGAGAAGCATGTTTATGGATATTCATTCAATTGTAAAAATGAATTTCAACGCGATGCCGTATACAATTCTAAACTTATTGAAATTTTAAACTCACATAGTAAGAATCGTCCAGTTCTTATATTTTGTCCAACTAGAGCATCGACTATATCAACTGCAAAGTTCTTAAGTAATAATTTCGAAATTTACGAGAACAGAGGTTTAAGTTCTAATATAAATGACCGAGGTCTATCAGAGTGTATTAAAAGCGGAATAGCATTTCACAATGCTGGATTATCTTTAGGTGATCGTACATCGGTAGAAAAGGCTTTTATAGGCGGATATATCAAAATCCTTTGTTCCACATCAACATTAGCAGTTGGTGTCAACCTCCCTGCATATATGGTGGTTATTAAAGGTACAAAAATTTGGAGTTTAGCAGAAGCAAAAGAATACTCTGATTTAGATATTTTGCAAATGATTGGTAGAGCAGGTCGACCTCAGTTTGAAAAGGAAGGTTGCTCAGTTATAATGACTGACTTCTCAATGAAGGAGAAATACGAAAATTTAATAACTGGAATGGACATTCTCGAAAGTACATTACATCTGGATCTAGTAGAACATTTATGTTCTGAAATATCTCTAGGAACAATAACATCAACAAAAAGTGCAATTGAATGGTTATACAACACCTTCTTTTATGTAAGATTTATGAAAAATCCATCAGCCTATTACCAACTAAATAGATTTATGGAGAAAAATTCCAATACTGATTTACAATTGACCAAATTTTGCGAACATCTGTTAAACTCTTTACACAAAGATCAATTAATCAACTTCTCAGGAAATTCATTCAGTTGTACATCTTTTGGTCATGCCATGGTAAGACATTATATTTTGCATAAAACAATAAGAAATTTTATATATTCTCCCAAAAATCTGACTCTACAAAATGTATTGAACATTTTGATAGAATCAGAAGAATTTAATGATTTGAGAATCAGACAAAATGAGAAAAGATTGTTTAAGGAAATTAACCTATCACCTCTAATTAAGTACCCATATTTAACAGATAAGAAGCAAAGTCAAATAATTGATAAAACAAGTCAAAAGATATCAATGATTATCCAGTATGAACTAGGAGGACTGGAATTCCCTTCATATGATGGAGCGTATAAACTACATCAGACGCTAGCCCAAGATAAACTGAGAACATTTAAACATTGTTACCGTATTTTGAAATGTATGGTAGATTGCTTTATAGAGAAGAAAGATGGAGTTTCATTAAACAGTACTTTATTCCTACTACGATCCATAAATGGGAATGGGTGGGAAGATTCTGCAATGGTTCTGAGGCAGTTAAAGTCAATAGGATTAGTGTCTGTTAGAAAATTAATAAGACAAGGGGTCTTATGTTTGAATGATTTATCAACTCTGTCAACTCTGTCTATTGAATATTACTTAGGGTTAAAAGTTGGTGCAGGTAATAAAATTAAGAATGACTTGTCTCTTCTTCCAACATTACAAATTCGAAGTAAACTAGAAAATTGCTCTTTGGATATAGATCAGATAAAGGCCACATTCAAAATCGAAGTAAGTGCTGATTCCAAATCCCCAGTCTGGCATGGTAGATACTTATCGCTAGATATAGAAACATATAAGTTGTCTGGGTGCTTGCTGGATTTTAGAAGAATACAACTTTTTCAGTTACAATCTCCACGAAGTTTTAGAATTTGTACAACCATAGACTCCATAGCTGATGACATAGAATTCTCAATAAATTGCCAAGAAGTAGCTGGCATTGGAAAAAAAATATTATTCTCAGTAGACAACTTACCAACTCATCTTTACGAGAGATTAAAGCTGGAAAGGAAATTCCCAGTTCTCGAAAAATGCTTAATTATAGAAGCAGATGATACTGATATTGGAAGTGGAGACAACCTCACCATGAGCTCTGATGATAGTTTGTTTCAATACCTAGACAAGAACAAATATAATAAACAACAAGAAAACCAAATTCAAAATAGTAACATAGATAAGGATCATACTCCAAAGAGGAAAATTTTGCCAAATGGAAATTATGAATGCAACCATACATGTAAAGATAGAGAGAAGTGTCGACATTTATGTTGTAAAGATGGTATTCCCGGATATATGATCAAAGAGAGGAAAACTGCTAATAACCTAAATTCCAATATTAATAATATTGCAAATTTGCATCCAATTCCACAAAATTCCCTCAAAGATGACAAGTTAGATGTTATTATAGAACAAATACCAGCACCCTCACCTTTGCTCACTAATGAAGTAGCTGAGACTGCGAGGTACAGTTCTGAAGAGGCACCCGCATTTTGTAATTCTGATGCATTAACTACAGGCTATCCAAAAGATACAGTGAGAAAACTAGACGCAACTGTAGAAGACATACAGATTTTTCCAAGTCAATCAATTGGTAACAATATGAACCGGGGACTTGTCTTAGATACTATTTTGCAAGAATCCAACAAAAATGTTTTGCGAACGCATACAAATGATGTATTAACATCTCAGATATCGGAAAATAGTGAAGATAACGAAGAACTTAGTTTTCTTGGGTCAAACGTTGAACTCAACTGATCAAATACTCTTTCCTATGCTAATTTATATACTTATTTATGTACATACCTTAACTATTGTTTGCTACAGGATATATACGCTCTTCGTCAAATACGACGTTTTTTTTCCTGCACTAGATAACCAATAAGCGACATCCCGAAATGGAGATGCTTGTAATTAACTGATAAACTTTTTAACTTGGAAAGTTTTATAGACTATGGTAAAGTTGATACAACACAATGCACCAAGAATTCAAGCAAGTGTTGAGAACAAATCGAGGTAACATAGTTGAACGAAATAAAGATACACTATATTGAACTCGGCGTCTATTATATTATAGCATTGCACCTTACCTTCTGTTTTCGTTAAACAAAGTATAAAGTTCCGGTTATCATTTTTAATATACAGTGGTAGTATACTATATAAAAGAATATGTCTGCAATTTCTGAAATAGATACTGAGACTGAAGTAGTGTCAAGAAATCTTTGTGGTATTGTTGATATTAGTTCTAATGGAATTAGGTTTAGCATATCATCGAAAGCTACACACCATGCGAGAATCATGCCATGTGTCTTTAAAGATAGGATTGGAATTTCACTATATGAGGTTCAATACTCACATGATTCATTTGAAAAAGTTCCAATCCCAAAGGATATTATTAAAGAACTATGTTCTGCCATGAAAAGATTCAAACTAATCTGCGAGGATTTTGGTGTTTCAGGAAATAGCGTTAAAGTAATTGCAACAGAGGCGATTAGGGATGCCTTGAATAAACAAGAATTTATTGACGCTATTGAAGATAGTACGGGCTGGAATGTTGAGTTATTATCGAAGGTTCAAGAGGGTCAATTGGGCGTCTATGGTGTTGTTTCTTCATTTAATACTGTTGGTGGGTTATATTTAGATTTAGGAGGTGGCAGTGTCCAGATTTCCTGGATTAAATGTGAAGGAGGTAAGATATCACAGTCTTCTACCCCAGTTTCACTACCTTATGGTGCAAGTGCATTGACTAGAAGATTAAAAGTCGAGGATAAAAAAGATTTATTTTTTGAAATTAGGAGGAATTGTAAAAACTTAATGGAACAAATTAATCTTCCAGATGAGTTAATAAGAGCGGCTGAATTACAAGGAGGATTTGATTTATGGACGCGTGGTGGTGGATTGAGAGGAATGGCTCATTTATTATTATCCCAATTTAAAGAATACCCAATCCAAACACTTATTAATGGCCTCGCATATTCGTATGATGAATTTTCAGCAATGTGTGATTATTTATTTTTGAAAAATAAGCTTCCTATCAAGAAAGATGCTAAAATTTTCAAATTATCAGAAAAGAGGGCTCAACAGTTACCAGCTGTCGGTCTATTTATGTCTGCGTTATTTGAAACACTACCAAAAATGAAAACAATCCATTTCAGTGAAGGTGGCGTTAGAGAAGGAACATTATATTCGATTTTACCGATTGAGATCCGTGCACAAGATCCATTAGTCATAGCATCAAGACCATATGCACCATTGCTAACGGATAAATATCTATCATTGTTGATGACTGCCTTGCCTGAACCGAGTGGTATTCCTGATATAATATGTTCCAGAATCGCACCCTCATTATGCAATCTTGCGTTTGTCCATGCTTCATATCCAAAAGAATTACAACCAACAGCTGCGTTATATGTAGCGACTAAAGGAATTATTGCAGGTTGTCATGGATTATCACATAGAACAAGAGCATTAATTGGTATCGCACTTTGTAATAGATGGGGAGGTAATCTTCCTGAGACTGAAGAAAAATATATGCAAGCATTAGAATCTATAGTGTTACGTGAAGGATCAAGATTAGAAACGAAGAGAATTATATGGTGGACTAAATATATTGGTACTATTATGTATGTTATTTGTGGTGTACACCCTGGTGGAAATATTCGGGATGGTGTGTTTGATTTTAACGTTGTGAAGAGGAATACAGAGGTGCCATCTATCGATGATTTACAGATAGAAGATGAGGAGAATAAAAGTACCGAAAAGAGTAACGATAATAGATCTACAGAAAACAACAATAGTAGTATACGTAAACAGCATGAGCGTGAACGAGAACGTGAATTTGAGGTTACGGTAAGAATAAGCAAAGATGATTTAAAGACTAGTGCCAGTGTTAGGGCTAGAATTATAACGCTGCAGAAAAAGGCAAGAAAATTATCTAAAGGTAGCGTTGAGAAAGTTAAAATTGGTGTTCAATTCTATGAAGAAGTTTCAAACGACTAAATAGTATTGATATATAAATATAAATACACATGCATATAAATAAACAAAATACAATAACAGAAAAAACAAGCAAAATAAATATTGTGAACAAAAAATTTCATAAATGACATTAAGGATTATTTACTTACTTACTTATATATTGAGGGAAGAAGTAAAAACAAAGCGTTCTTTGATTCTTCTGATTAAAATATGTTTAAGTACTCTAGGTAAATTATATTTAAGCACCAATAACACCAACAGACTTACCAGCAGCTAATCTCTTTTTAGCTAAGGCAGCAATGATAGCAGCACCTGCACCTGAACCATCTTCAGCAGCGACTAACGTGATTGGGTAAGAAGATGGAGCAGCTGGAGTCCAATCGTAAATAGCTCTTAAACCTTCAGCGGCTTGTTCTTTGAAACCTGGGTATCTGTTGAAAACGGAACCGTCACAAGCAATCTTACCAGATTCGTAACCTCTCTTTTGACAGATAGCAGCGACACCACAGACACATAATCTAGCGGCTCTGTTACCAATCAATTCACAGATTCTTCTTATTAATTTACGTTCGGCAACGGTAGTGTTGATACCTAATTCCTTTTGTAAGATTTCATCAGTATCTTCCAAGTTTTCAAATGGATCTTCTTCGATTCTTGATGGGTAAGAAGTATCCATGACGTATGGTTTCTTTAATTTAGAGACATCTTGGTCCTTTAAGATCAAACCCTTGGAGTAAATATCCATAATAGCTAATCTTAATAGCTCACCCAAGTAGTAACCTGAGGACATCTTTTCGAAAGCTTGTTGGTTTGGTCTTGGAGATTCTTCATCAATTTGGATATCGTACTTGTTTCTTGGTAAGACAGTGTGTTCGTTATCGAAGGAACCATATTCACAGTTGATAGCCATTGGAGAAGTGCTTGGAATATCATCAGCTAATCTACCTTGTAATTTTTCGATTTCAGAACAGACATCGTAGTAAGCACCGTTAACACCTGTACCGAAGATAACACCCATCTTGGTGTCTGGTTCAGTGTATAAAGAGGCGACTAAAGTACCAGTGGTATCGTTGATTAAAGCAACAACATCGATTGGAATGTTTTTCTTTTCGATTTGAGCTTGTAATAATGGGACGACATTGTGACCTTCGACGTTTGGAATGTCGAAACCTTTAGTCCATGTTTGTAGGATACCTTCATTAATCTTATCTTGAGAAGCTGGGAAAGAGAAGGTGAAACCTAATGGAATTGGTTCACTGACACCATTTGGAAATTCTTCATCGATGAAGGACTTTAGGGAATCAGCAATGAAAGCGAAAAGATCATCACGGTTTTGAGTGGTTCTCATTTCTTCTGGTAACTTATATTTAGATTGAGTAGTGTCAAAAGTGTGATCACCACCTAATTTGACTAGGACGACTCTCAAGTTAGTACCACCTAAATCGATAGCTAAGAAATCACCAGATTCCTTACCAGTTGGGTACTCCATAACCCAACCTGGAATCATTGGAATGGTACCACCGTTCTTTGATAGACCTCTGTCTAATTCCTTGATGAAAGTCTTTGTGATAGATTTTAAAGTTTCAGCAGAGACATTGAATTGTTCTTCAAGAGAGTGAATTTCGTTTAATAATTCTTGTGGGACGTCTGCCATGGAACCCTTTCTAGCAGGTGGTTTCTTTGGACCTAAATGAACCATTGTTGAATATTTCCTTGTTGTGAGAGTGGTTGAGTTATTGGAATACTGAATAGACTAAATTCTACTTGGAGTATTTACTTATAAATGGAATAATAGATAATAGAGATAAGAAAATTGAGAAAAGAATAAGAATGAAAGTTACAATAATGAGAATGATAATAGATCAGAAATATTCAAATATTTATATGAAAAAAATCAGCAATTTCTTTTGTTTGAATCTGGACAACGTTCTCCAAAAGAGAGAGAAAGAAGGTTTGTCAATCTAGGAACAGTAAGTACAAGGAAATAAAATGAGGAATCCTGACGGTAAAAAACGGAAATTCAACACGTTTGGTGGAGTAATAAACAGGAGAAACCAATAAATAAATGTTCCATGAGAGTAGTAGATTATTGCAGAGAGAAGAAATTGCAGTTGAAGTGAAATGAAATGAATTGAAAGTGGGGTGAATATTGGATTACGTTGTTGTTGTTGTTGTTGTTGTAGTTTGGAGATACTCGAACAAAAAATAGGAAGCTCATGTAACCGAATCTCAGCATATCTCAGCGAAGTGACCGGTTCCTGTTCCACAGTACAGCCCGTGCAGCAAAGGTTTCTTTTTTGTGGTCGCCATCGTGTGTTGAATTTCTTTTTTGCGGGTGCCGGAAAATTTCCTGGAAACAAAACAAAAAAAAAATAAATAGAAGTTTTAAGCTAGAAAGCGGCGCACAAGAGGAAATAAGCGTGTTTCGCGGTGATTGGGTTCCGTTCGTGTTAAACACAGGGAAAAGTGCTCGGGATATTTAGTGAAACCGCTCCGAATGGCGTGGTTTTTGTGGATTTGAATTTGAATTTGAATTTGAAAGTGGGGTCAATGGTTTTGTTTATTTGAATGTTTGTTACGTATTTGCTTAGTTAAGGGACTCGTATACTGAATGGCAAATACCCCATGGGGAAACCGCAAACAACAAGAACAGCATGAGCAAGCACAAGCACAAGCACTAGACATTTCTTATTCGTAATTACACAACTAAAGGAAAACTACTAAAATTGTGTTCAATAAGCAAATAACTGTGTGCAGTGTCGTCTTTGTTTCTCGACCATTGAACTTCACCCTTCTCCTCCACATAACAACAGCCAAGTTATCGCCATTCCAGTGCTTAACTCCTGGCAATTACTCAATAATAACAAAAATTCTTTGCGATTGTAAGAAAGTTATAAACTTTGTGCCCCACTATAATATACAGGTTTTATTTTTTTTATTTATTTATGTATTTATGTATTTATTTCCCCGTCGTACAGGTCTCCCCCAAGAAATATATATGTTTTATGTACAATACCTTGAATTGCTAAGCTTCTTTTTTTCGTTACTTTCTTGGGTTCAAAATTATACGCCGCAATACAACATTCCTCTAACATTACACATCGTATAAATATATTTTCCGTTTTGGTGAATAGAAACACCCCGCACTAATACTTAGGAAACATTGATGGTTTACTCCAAACAACAGCAACAACATTATTAAATAAATAAACATAACTGCATTAGTTTGACGTTTCTGTAGGATTACCATACACATATATGAACCCAAACTTAACTAGTGAAGATGGTATGAATCCATGGTCTTGGTCGTAATGTTCAATTAAATCAAACACACCGTCAAATGGTCCAAAATATTGGCACGACCGCTCTTTACAACGATTGTTACTCCAATTCGGCGATTCTTTATGGTTGTTGGAAATCGATACATCATAATCATCATACTCGATTTTATTCTCACTCTCTCCATCACCATTACTGCTTTGAGTTCCCATTAACATGTTCAATGCAGACACTGAGTTGCCAGAATTGTTCCTGCTTCTAAACTCACTTAGAGGCGATGGCAAAGAATTAATACCTTTATTTCCTTCGTTAAAATTTGCAACAGCTAACGTCGCTAACTCCCACAACTCCTTGTCATCGTTTGTTTCCTCTTTCAATCTACTAACTAAGTGGTTCTCTAATAAATGGTTTATCATATCTTCATTTGGATTTATGATTGCTTCACAATCATTATAAGGACAATGTCCACTATTGCCATATACACCACTGTTATCTAGCCTTAATGATGATAGATCTATATTACTACCATTCCTAGAACCCATCTCCATCTCCATATCCATATACATACCCGTACCCGTACCCGTACCTAAAGACGGCTCTTGACCACTGTTAATGTGTCTCTGATTTTCTACTTTTACTTCTGGTGTAATCGTGTTAACTTGATTAATATCATTAAAGTCGTACTCGCTATTAGCAGTTGTTGTAGCAGTAGCAGTAGACGCGATTGTATCAGTAGTAGATAGTAAATCAGAAAAATCACTGTTCACTCTACCATTAATAACTCCAGAATCTAAGGATAAATCAGTATAGTCCAATCCAACTGGTGGTGCCTTATTAATTATTTCAGTAATATCATCAATAGATTTCAAAACTTTCTTTTGTAACTTATCTTGTACTTTTTTACTCCTTCTTTCATGTGTTCCCAAATGCCTTTTCAATTGTTGATTAGTAACAAATCCTTTACCACATAATGCACATTTCAATGGCTTAACTTGTGCATGTGTCCACTTATGGACACGCAAATGACATGGTCTCATAAATTTCTTACCACAACCAGGTTCATCGCAAACATAAGGCCTTTCATTTGTATGAGACCAACGATGTTGCTGCAATAAACAGGGCCTGTCATACTCCTTTCCACAACCTTCATAGGTACAAACATATTTCCTACTGTTTCTTCCTTTACTTGCTTTACTTGCTTTTGATTCACCCATTTTTTCGTCACTCTTTCTTCTGTCTTTTAAGTATATCAATAAAAAAAAGCTGGCGTTCCCCCTTCTGGCAATAATTATTAATCAATACTACACACACCATTGAATGAAAAAGACCTGCTTTAAATATAGAATCTCCAACATGTATGCATTTATTTTTAAAAGTGATTAACAACGTGTATAAATACCCGGTTTCATGCATCCAGTAGTTTCAATTGTTTTTCTCTCTCTTATCTCTATCGGCATTTTATCTTCATTCGGAAAAACAACCCAATTTCTTCTAACAATAGATAAAATAAGACCGTTATTGATTGATTGACACTTTGATTCATTAACCAGTCCATACAAGAGTTCGCAGTACCGTAAACAAAATTTTGGTAAGTGTCAAATCTACCACTGTCCCTTCATCATATTGGATGCTTTTTTACGTTAAGCAAGGTTTATATCAGAGTTTGCAAATTAGAGAAATCATACAATGCCACACTTTTGTATCACCAATAAACTAGCATATCCAACAATAATCATGATTATATTAAATAGGAAATCCTACAGAAAAGGGATTTTTTAAAATCACAAGAATTACAGAGATTCTATGATAGATAATTTCGTACGGCCATAAATTACAATAAATCTAACAAATCATTTTTTATTTATGCATAAACGTTGGTTTCACATGATCCTAAACAAAAAAATCCTAGAAAACCGTCAACAATATCAGTGAATTTACACAATTATTATTTTATAACAAACCAAACTTTTATACAAAGATTACCAGTAGCAAAAGATGTTTAGTTCCTCTCTTAACCTAAATTTATTTCAACATACACTAATCAATAATGACATCTTCAAACAAGAATCAATCTTTTATCAGTATCTATTCCTGTGAACAGAGATGACATTAGATGGTGTCACGATGATGTATAACCATCCTATATAAGTCGAATAAGTTATTACTTATTTTAGAAATAGGAGAGACCAGCTTAATAAACTGGCTCTGCTATTTGGGTCTCAGAATAATGTATAACGAACGACTTAATAAACCGGGCGTCATGGATTCTAATGTTACTCTCTTGTAAACCACCCATAAGTATTCTTCTGCAGGAAATCTAAGGGAGGTATCATGTTGCATTCATAAAATGTATTCGTGTTAAATAAATTACAAAGTATATAAATAGGTTGTGAGACGAATTAAAATCATTCTCTCAAATTCTTTCCAGTTTTCAGTTGAAGACTACTATCAGAAGGTTATCAATAATCACGGTTACTAGATTACAATAATTGTTAATCAGGAAGAATAACGATTCAACTAACCTTTAATTATTGTTAACTATTACAACTAACTTTAATTAATAAAATCAACCTCCTGATAGTAACAGAAAGTATTCTCGAGCGTCACAAACTAGAACCATCTACAAAACACCAATTATTATAATTCGTGATAATTACAGACTTAACAGAGCTCTGACATAAGGAATTGATTACAAAAATTAAATAACTTAAAAAGAGACAACTCTTACACACAAAGTGTAAATGTATTGATTGAGATTTACGATGTCAAAATGAAATAGTCATTCGTACAAAGTGACATAAGAATAAGGAACGTAAAACATGATGATTTGCAAAGTATCACGAATGTGGATAATATAAAATAAGAACAAGGATAAAAGAAAGACAAGGATTAATCAATAATACAATTTATATGATCTTAGAAGAGAAGAGGATATACGATTATTATTATTTATATATACATATTAAAGTTTTACTTTAACGTTATTTATTAAACATACTATACTGTTATCTAGACCAGATATAGCTTTAACTGTTACTTACAACTTGACTAACACTAAAGATAATAAACATCAGCGCAATACCAGCTTTGAGAACTTATTATAGATTCTAGAAAAGACGTCCAAAAGATGTATTGGTTATACCGGTCTTAATTAGCTTTCGATGTATTATTCTCAGAAGCTCATACAAGGTTCGTTATTGAATAATACGTTAACAGTTTAATGGTGTTTTAAAAGTAACCTAAGGGAAAGTTTAATATAAGAGTTGTATGTCTTCTTCAGACTGATAAATAAAGAGTAAGACGTGCGCTGTCGCCCGTCGCTCTTTTATATAAAATATTTATGTTATAAAAATCAAGTGTTCACGTTCATAACATTCTTACTTAGATT
>JAJLYB010000024.1:0-16552 GCA_030674245.1 Jamesozyma piceae
GTGGTCACATTTCAATATGGACCGGATGGATCCATTCTTATTGAACATGATTTGTTTAACCATATCCCCAGTTTTCACTATGGGTGGCATATATTACCAGCTAACAAAGCTAATAGAAATATATGGTCATAGACTAGCATTATTCCGACCCATAGCATATGCATATATCTTCATTGCTTCAGACATCGTCGCCCTAGTTATCCAGGCTGTTGGCGGTGGTATAGCAGGTGTTGCAGTAGAGGAACATGATAGTCCAGAAAGAGGAACACACATCTTTGTTGCAGGGTTAGCGTTACAATTATTTTCGATGCTAATATTTTTATTTCTTTGGTTTAATTTTCTCTATAAAATGTACATCAGTACAAGGATGAAACATGCAAAAACAAATAAATTTTCATGGGATTTATTAAAGATACCGCAGGAAGAAATTGACTATTTATATAGGAATAAATATGCTTCTTTGAGAGTACCACGAAGGTTTATTTTCCATTATTTTCCCCTAGCGTTAACTGTAGCTGTGGCAACCATTTTTACACGTTGTGTGTACAGGTTGATCGAACTAGCAGAAGGTTGGTGGGGTAATCTAATCATTCATGAATGGTATTTCATTAGTTTGGATGCAATAATGATGGGTATTTCTACAGTTATTTTGACTATATTCCACCCAGGATTTGCCTTTAAAGGTAGAACAGTGTCCATTCCAACCACCAAGGGTCGCTACGATCCAGAAACTGAAAATACAAGTAGCCCAGACTTCGAATACTTCAGCAGCAGTAGCAATAGCAATAACAATAGTGATTTGGGTCATGCATTGAACGATAAAGAAGAAGGAAGTAATGTACCAAATATGCAAGTTCCAATAATTAATGACGAAACTAATAATGATTCTGGAAACAGAAATAAACAAAAGTCCTGGAACCTCAATCTTAAAAGGACAAAAAAGGTATGGCCCTTTAAATAAACAATCCAAGCCTATATGACACTTCCCACATTCATTTCCCAATTCATGTTTTAATATTTACTATCTAATCTTTTTTTTTTGTTTTCATTTTATCACTAATATCCTCTTTTATTTCTAGTTGCACTTTCGGTTCTGTTACCTCCTAACCATATGATAGATCATCTTTTTATATTTACTCATACATAGCTACATATATATATATATATAGATACATATTTAATAATGTTAATTAAATATACCATGCTATCACTATTATGCCTAAATTAAAACTGTAAAGACTTGCTTCTCTGATATATATTCCATTTTATGGTTCAAAATAATGTACCCAATTTCACCAAAAAACGTCCGGGTAAGCTATATATTCTGTTTTATTCAAAAATTTTCTTGAAAAATTTATGAGATGAGCAACGGATATATATATTTGAGTAAAATATTGTTAAAGAATGAATACTAGAACATAAACAATTAGAAGATCCCAAACCTTAGAAGAAACAAATAATGGGTGTTCCTTCATTTTTCAGATGGCTATCTAGAAAATATCCAAAGATTATCTCTCCAGTTATTGAAGACCATCCTCAAGTAATTGATGGTGTCACACTTCCAATAGATTACAGCGCACCAAATCCAAATGGTGAATTAGATAATTTATACCTGGACATGAACGGTATTGTTCATCCATGTTCTCATCCCGAAAATAGACCACCTCCTGAAACGGAAGATGAAATGCTATTAGCCGTCTTTGAATATACAAACAGAGTTCTCAATATGGCAAGACCGCGTAAAGTACTTGTTATGGCTGTTGATGGTGTCGCACCCCGTGCTAAGATGAATCAACAACGTGCCCGTAGATTTAGAAGTGCTAGAGATGCAGAGATTCAAAATGAAGAACGTGAAAAAGAAATGCAAGAGCGGGAGAACTATGGTGAAATTATTGATGATTCGGTAAGAAACAAGAAAACTTGGGATTCAAATGCTATTACACCAGGTACTCCATTTATGGACAAATTAGCAGTTGCTTTACGTTATTGGACTGCATTTAAATTAGCTACAGATCCTGGTTGGAAAAATCTACAAGTAATTATAAGTGATGCAACAGTACCCGGAGAAGGTGAACATAAAATCATGAATTTTATCAGATCCCAGCGTGCGGATGTGCAATACAATCCAAATACTACTCACTGTATTTATGGTTTAGATGCTGATTTGATTTTTCTAGGATTAGCTACTCATGAACCACATTTCAAGATCTTAAGAGAAGATGTTTTTGCCGAAAGCAACAAACCAAGATTTAATAATGGTAACAGAAATAATGCAACAGAAGAAGAAAAAGAACTAATGTCTAAGAATGAATCCGAAAAACCATTCCTTTGGTTACATATCAGTGTTCTTCGAGATTATTTAGCTGCAGAACTTTTTATTCCAAGATTATCATTCCCTTTCGATTTGGAACGTGCCATTGATGATTGGGTCTTTATGTGTTTCTTTTGTGGTAACGATTTCTTACCACATCTGCCATGTCTTGAAGTTAGAGAAAACAGTATTGATATTCTTTTAGATATATGGAAAGTAGTCTTACCAAATTTGAAAACTTATATGACGTGTGATGGTAATTTGAATCTAGAATCTGTAGAAAAGCTTTTAGAACAGTTAGGTGCCCGTGAACCAGATATTTTCAAGACAAGACATATTCAAGAGGCAAGAAAGAAAGAAGCGTTTGAAAGGAAAAGATTACAACGCGCAGGGTTCTCAAAGGGCCAAGACAGACACCCAACTACTCCAAATGAGCAATTACAAATGTACGATACTTCAGGTAATCTGGCTCAAGGATCATGGAATTTAACCACTCATGACATGGTTAAACTGAAAAAAGAAATCATGTTGGCTAATGAAGGTGATCCTGCTGCTATCGCAATTGTTAAAGCTCAAAGTGACAAGAATAACGAATTAATCAAAAATATCACTGAGGAAGAAATGGACAAAGTAATCGATCAGGCAAACAGGAGCAATTTTACTGCCGCTGAAGTAATGAAAAAGAAATTAATGGCAAGAAAACATCAATTAGAAGAAGACGAAGAAGAAAATAAAAGTGAGGAAGGAGAAAATGAACCGGCTAAAAAAATCAAAACTGAGCAAGATAATTTAACTAATGAGATAAAGTCTGAAATTGAAGCAGAAGTAGAGGATGAGGATGAGGATGAAGGTGATGAAGATAACAACAACGAAGAAGAAGAAATAGTTGAGAGCAAAGAAAAAGCTACATCTCTAGTGTCCAATGGGGATATCACTAGCGGTGTTCTTGATACCGATGAGGCTGTTAAATTATATGAACCAGGTTATGAAGAAAGATACTATGTTGGAAAATTCCATATAGAACCTAAATATATCGAGGTGGTTAAGAGAGGTCTGGTGAAGGCATATATAGAGGGTGTGTCATGGGTCTTACGTTATTACTACCAAGGTTGTGCCTCATGGACTTGGTATTATCCTTTCCATTACGCTCCGTTTGCTGCTGATTTTAATAACATTAAGGATATGAATATTGAATTTGAATTAGGCGAGCCTTTCCTTCCTTATGAACAATTAATGTCAGTTTTACCTGCTGCGTCTGGTCATAACCTACCAGCAACTTTCCGTCCTTTAATGAACGATGCTGACTCTCCAATTATTGATTTCTATCCAAAAGAGTTTCCTATTGATATGAATGGTAAGAAGATGTCTTGGCAAGGTATAGCCTTATTGCCATTTATTGACGAACAAAGATTACTGAAAGTGGTCCGTGCCCAATATCCAAAATTATCCGATGATGAAAGAAGAAGAAATGTCAGAAATGAAGATATTTTATTGATAAGTAACAAGAACGTTAATTATGAGAAGTTTGTTAAAAAACTTTATAAAAATGATTCAAATGAAGAAATTATTCCGGATGTTATATTTAAGCACTTTAAGAGTGGGTTGAGTGGTATTGCATCAAAAGATATCGAAGGGTTTAGCCTAAATAATAAATTAGTTTGTCCAATCCAAGGTGGGTCTTTACCAGAATTATCAACGAATTTATTCCTAATGATGTGCTTTAGATTCAACCCGTTATTAGTTCCAAACAAATCTATTATTTTGAATGGGTACATCCCACCAGAACAAACATTAGATTCGTACGATTTAGACTCTATTCTGTACAAATATGGCAATAATAATTACCAACGTCATAACCAGTGGAAGTTCAGTAATGATATGCAAAGAAATATAGTGAAAGTGGGACCTAGTGGGACCACGCAATACAAACCAAGAGTTGGTGGTTATAGATCATTTTTCTATTTTGGCAAGATAAATAATAATGGCACTAACAACAATACTTATAATAATAATTATAATAACTCTGGCAATAACAATCAACACTATCACAATCATAATCAACAACAAAATAATTATAGCAGATATAGGAATCAAAACCAAGATCGGAATGGTCAAAATGGCGGGTATCAACAAAGAAGTGCGCCTTATGGAAACCCCAGAGGTGGCTATAGAGGTGGACAAAGAGGTGGACATAGAGGTGGCTATAACAATGGTCAACAAGGAAGATACAATAACAATAGTGATAGTAATTATAACCAAGGAAGATATAATACCAATCATAACAGCCATCGTTATTAATTATCTATGTAATATATATAAAATTATTAATAATACATATATGACTACAAAACTTTTTTTTTTAAATTAGTATTGTGGCTGGAACTATTAAAAATTACAGCCATTTACTAATATTTTAATTAATAATACAAGGCGAACGAGTAAGTGAGCGTATATATAGATTTGATCCGTATCCTTGTCTATCTATATACATATATACAAAATTAAAATTTTTTCAAAATAAATACCGTAATTACCATCCAATTTCTGATAATCTTGTACCGTTGTTAGCACCCTTGTTAATCGATTCGATAGAGACACCGCCCATTAAATCACCCAAATCACTTGAAACTTCTAGAAGTTTTGCTGGATTCTTGTAATGAGTGGTTGCTTCAACGACAGCACGGGCTAACTTTTCCGGGTTTGATGATTTGAAGATACCAGAACCAACAAAAATACCTTCACAGCCCAATTGCATTAACAGAGCAGCATCGGCAGGTGTGGCGACACCACCAGCAGCAAAGTTGACTACTGGCAATTTACCATTTTCAATAGTTTCTTTTAGTAATTCTACTGGAACTCTTAATTCCTTTGCCTTGTCCTCGAAATCACTGTCAGTCTTTAAAGTTTGCTTATATTCTTCGATCTGCCCTCTTATCTTGGAAATATGTTTAACAGCTTCTGAAATATCACCAGTGCCAGCTTCACCTTTAGTACGGATCATTGCAGCACCTTCGTTAATTCTTCTTAGTGCTTCACCTAAATCCTTTGCACCACATACAAATGGGATGTTGAAATCATTTTTCTTGATATGTTCCTTCCAGTTTGCAGGAGTCAACACTTCACTTTCATCGATATAATCTACTTCTAAAGCTCCCAAGATTTGGGCTTCTACGAAATGGCCAATACGTACTTTAGCCATAACAGGGATTGAAACAGCCTTCATAATTTCTTTAATCATGTGTGGGTCAGACATACGACAAACTTGGCCAGATTTACGCATATCAGCAGGAATACGTTCTAAAGCCATAACAGCACAAGCCCCCGCCTTCTCAGCGATAATTGCTTGTTCTACGTTAACAACATCCATAATAACACCACCTTTTAACATTTGTGCCAAACCGGCTTTAACTTTAAATTCTGACATAATCTTTTATATTTACTTCTTACTTGTTTGTTAGTTATATATTGTCAAACAAATTTAAAACAGAAGATATATAGTAGTATACTTGATATTCAAAACCTATTTTCCAAAACTTAAAAAACTCAACACTTATATACTACCATAGTTAAAATTCTTTTGTCGAATTTTTCATTAATTTTAGATTAATAAATCAGGTCAGCAAATTTAATTACTAACAAAAAACAACTCCACTCCAAGGATGAATCATTCTTGGGAATTTCCCGTGATGAAATTTGAAAATTTCACAGTTTTCTAACGACACCATTTTTCTCTGAATATGTACGTCCCTATTTTCTTGCTGATATTTGATTTATTGGATGGGAAGCCCTAGAATAGCATTATATTCTGAGTACTTCAACCGTAACATGAATATAAAAGGCCGCATTACTCAAAGAAAGACCTAATAGGTGTATATTCATACCTTCTACTTCTCCAAACTAAACTACTGGTATCCTGCAGGAGCTGGTAGCTAGTAAGTAGTGTGGTCCATTTTCTCTCCACGTATTATTGAGCGACGGAAGCATATAGAGAGCGGAACCGGTAATATAAAAAATTGCCGAATTTGGAAGGTTCAAGAGCGATTGACTGAAACAGAATCAAATTTAGATTTCGACTAGTTGGATTGATTGATTGAATGAACAAGTGAGTCAATTGAAAGTGGAATGCTTATCGAGTTTCTTTGTGATAGGTAGAGCATACACTTAACTTTTCATAAAAATAAATCGGATATTGATATGAATTTTATTACTATGAATATAAATAATAGCAATTGTTAGAGTAAGTGCAGAAGTATAAAACTTCATTAAGAGTATCAGTTTCCCAATAAATTCAATCCAAACAAATATAATATAACACAATCGAATAAATGACAGTAACTGTTATAGGTGTATTAGCTTTACAAGGTGCATTTATTGAACATGTTCAACACTTAGAAAAGTGTATTGAGGAAAATCAACAAAGGTATAGACGAGAATTGGAGGTTATAACTGTAAGAGACAAGGAGGAACTAGGTAAATGTGATGCCTTGGTTATCCCCGGCGGTGAATCAACGTCTATGTCTCTTATTGCACAAAGAACAGGCCTATACGATGATCTGTATAATTTTGTTCACAACCCTGAGAAGCAAATATGGGGAACATGTGCTGGACTTATCTTCATCTCGAAAAAGCTGTCAAATGAGTCTGAATTAGTCAAGACACTGGACTTATTGAAGGTGCAGGTGAAAAGAAACGCTTTCGGAAGACAACAACAGTCATTTATTAAAGAGTGTGATTTTTCCGAATTTATTCCAGGTTGTACAGATTTTCCTGCCACATTCATAAGGGCGCCAGTGATAGAAAAAATTCTCGACGAAAAAGATGTCGAAGTATTATACAAATTACCACCAAGAGTACCTAATGATGAAGAATTAATTGTAGCTGCAAAGCAAGGCAATAATATTTTAGTCACATCGTTTCATCCTGAGTTGGCTGAAAAAGATATACGATTCCACGATTGGTTTATTACCGATTTTGTGTTAAAAAAATGATATCATTAACTATGCATGTACATTGACTTATTTTTTTTGTTTAGATATATATTTAGATAACTATGCAATTATAATTTATTTTTAGAAAGCAACTAAATCCAACAAAATCATAAATTTACCTACTTCATATATGTTCTAAATGAACAATAATATGACCGAAGAAACAACAATTTAATATTTAATGAAAAAATATAGAAACCTAAAAAGTCAAGTATTAATACCAAAGTGTTTAAACAACAATTAAAAAACAAGTTGAATATATTTAACCGATTTTATGTTGTTAACTTTAGGTGCATCTACCTTACATCCAAAATTTCAAACTGTAACATTGCTAACGCTAAGATGCTTTTTAAAAACCATAAAAACCATAAAAACCATAAAAATCAATCGTAAAATAATTAATTAATCATATTCGAATAGTAGATAAAAAAACTACCGAAATAACTAAGTCTCATTGTATTTGACCTTTATTATAAATAGCTGTCTTATGCCAGGATTGCGGTTAAGACTAGCTAAGTTAACTGTAGGGTAACCACAGATATAAAATACTATTTTCAAATTATTAAATCCGACGACAGCGAAGTTGTTGCGGATTATTGGGAAGTGTCGAAAGAACATATTAATATCCTCATAGGTATTCCTAAAAAGGAAAACCAATTTTAATTAACTATAGAGGCTTTATTCAACTATTGCTAAAACATGTTTTGCCGGACATTCGTCTCAGACAATGTTGTGCAATTTTTATTATTATTATTATTATTATTATTATTATTATTATTATGCCCCAGACGTTGTACAATTCTGTGCATTATTATTACTATTATTATACACATACTTAGAGGTGGCGTAAGATGGCATCATGAAGATGTATGACAATCCTATATAAGTCGAATAAATTATTACTTATTTCAAAAATAGGAGAGGTCAGCTTAATGAACTGACTCTGCTATTTGGGTGTCAGAAAAATGTATGCGTTCAGAGGCATATGCACTGATAGAAGATTGATTCTTTGTTGAAGGCATCATTATTGATTAGTGTATGTCGAAGTAAGTTTAGGTTAAAAGAGGAAGCAAATATCTTTTACTACTTGTAATCTTTGTATAAAAGTTCGGTTTATTATAAAATAATAATTAATGAAATAAAAAAATTAATTAATTAATTAATTAATTAAAAACTAGTATTAATCAATTGGTATACTTGAAGTATTGGTCTATTTATACGTCTCTGGGAAGTGAAGTAAGAGATGAAATTTTTCACATCGTCAATAAGTTATACTATTCTCGTTGACCATCATCTGCGGTCATTATAAGTTAATTGCTTGTAGTCAAACATGGATTTCCTTATATGAACACTCGTGTCGTTCATAACTTTCTATATGCTATTATTTTATTATCGTGTTTAGTTTTCTATCGCGTTCGTGGTTGTTAGTAACCCTCGTCTTAAACTTGATATCCTCTAAACTACTCATATTATATTCATAGTACCATATAATCTCCGTCTCAGCAGTTACTCCCTTGTAAACCATCCATTAGTATTCTTCTGCAGGGAATCTCAAGGAGGTATCATGTTACATTCATAAAATGTATTCATGTTAAATAAAAACAAAAAGTATATAAATAGGTTGTGTGACGACTTAAAATCATTCTCTCAAATTCTTTCCAGTTTTCAGTGGGAGACTACTATCAGAAGATTATCAATAATCACGATTAATAGATTACAATAATTATTAATCAAGAAGAATAACCATTCATGTAAACCTTAATTATTGTTAACTACTACAGCTAACTTTAATTAATAAAATCAACCTCCTGATAGTAACGGAAAGTATTCTCGAGCGTCCCCAATTAAAAATAGCAACCAAACATAAATTATTATACTTTATAATAATTACAGACTTAATAGAGCTCTAACATAAGGAACTAATTACAAAAATTAAATAACTTAAAAAGAGACAACTCTTACACAAATTTTGTTGTACCGTCAACTAGACTAATACAATTTATTCAGAACGGAAATCTGAGGGTCAGATGGGTTATTATAATTAATATGTATATAACTAACTAAGTATATAATATCTAACTATAATTCAGAGTGGAAGCGCGGATAGTTCGGATCGACAATCAATTGTTATTCGTTATTCAGATTGAGTAATAATTACTTCTCTTTTTTTATCTATTAATCTAATATTCATAATCCTATGAACTCAGATTTCCAATGTCTATAAACTGGGAAATTATGCCACTATTTATACTTTTTGAATTCCTCAATTCTTGTTGGGGAATCCGATATATTTCTAATCATAACATTGAAGTTTACTACCTATAGTAACTTCGGATTAATTTACTTCGTATGCTAACTTCGGATTAACTTGTTTCTCATAATAAATTATGATGCCGTATGCTCTCTATTTCTTTTAGGGTTTACCATCATGTCAAATATATTTTTAGGTGTTCTTATTAATTCAAATATTGGTTAAATTCTCTTAATAATTTCAGGTCAAAATAGCATCAATTATGTCTATATTTTTATGCTATTTTTCTTTGGTCAAAACTGGGTTACATTACAACAAATTTGTAAAATTCCGATGTAGTGTAACGGCTATCACATCACGTTCTCACCGTGGGGACCCGGGTTCAACTCCCGGCTTCGGAGTTCCTTTTTGTTTCCTGACATCAGAAATATTGGCGGAGACCTAAAGATATGTATATATATTTGCTAAATTTAGAACTGGGATTTATCGAAAATCAAACTATAAACAGAATAAACTATTATTTTTAATGAACCTAGGAAATAATATTTTATGAAGCAATTACAAACTGTACGAAAAATTGGCATTAAAGAACTGAATGCTTGTTCCTTCGATGTCTTTATTTATTTATTATCACGAATGGAAAAAATGGGTTCAGTGCCCGGTTATAATCTTAAGAATTATGTACTAGTATTTCAGAGGTGTATCGTATATAGCCTTAAATCAGGTTATACAAGATATGGAAGTCTGAATTTAAAAATTACAAAAAACCAACCAAACACAACACTAAATAGAAATTAAAGTCAATATTTTCCTAATGGCCTCGAATTATGTTGCTCGTCGGTTTTACGATGCTATTAGAGAAAGTAAATACGTCAAGAAACAAATTGTACTGTAAGTTCTTGTTAATAATATTTAAGAGATTTAGTTGCATGAAACACTTGGCCATAAAAATATCACATTACAAACTTACATACGCATATTGCAGTTTCTCTCGCCGGGCATGCAAGTTAATAATTTTTTATTGGCAATTTTTTGTAGTGGGAGCACGAGAAGTAGAGGTATAGCGTAAAATATATATATCCCACTCTTACATACAGATAGACATACACGCATAGAGTGATTGCAGCTGCTTATTAAAACATAGGACTAGAACTAATAAAAAACATATGGATGCAACTGTAAGCACTAATTCGCTATCCCTCTGTTTTCTTAGACGGAAAAATTTTCTTGCAGACAGAAACACAACAAAACGAAGCGAAACAAACCATAGACACAAAAATGATAGTGACGGGATTATTTAAGTAAAAAGAAAATTTCTTTTTCGCTGGAAAAACTATTTTTTTGTGTAATTTTTTTTGTGACCGAAGAAATTTCCGTAGAATGTTTGTATTTGTGCGGAGGGAGATGTTCCGGGAAATTGTTGTGGACGAAATGTCAAGATCTGTGCGGTGTTTCTTCTCGGTGAGAGTGCTGACCGGAGGTCGGAAAAACAAACAACTGTTTTTGAGCCGTGAGGTGGAAAGAAACAAGGAA
The DNA here is from genome assembly GCA_030674245.1 of Jamesozyma piceae. Taxonomy (NCBI): domain Eukaryota; kingdom Fungi; phylum Ascomycota; class Saccharomycetes; order Saccharomycetales; family Saccharomycetaceae; genus Jamesozyma; species Jamesozyma piceae. The sequence goes on from JAJLYB010000024.1 coordinate 11,084, forward strand.
CAAATCTGTTATCAACCTGGTAGGAAAGCAGTTTTTAGTTTGGGGGTAGGCTATATGAAATTATATTATTTAAAATAAGGATTTGTAAAAATTATTAGTTGCTCATTTTCATGAACCGACAACCACACAACGTAGAATATTATCAAGAAAAAAACAACAACTAGTAATTAGAATATATAGTGTGTTTATTATTCTTATAATTACAACTATTACATTACATAGGACTTTGGAATAGCCTTCCAACAAGCTAGTACCAGTCCATAATACACCAAGCAGTGAATAAGATACAAAAATTAACAACAACAACCTATACATTTATCAAAGGAACATTTTTATTTTTTTCTTTCTTACGTTTTTTTTTATTAAGAGGCTATTTACATCTAGAGATTCTTTTATTAAAACAACCAAAACAAAGAAAATTATACATTAAACATGTTTGTTTCACCACCACCTGCATTTTTAACGAGCCAAGTCTTACAAAAGAAACACAACAAGAGAAATAACAAAACAAATTTACAACCAGTAGTTGAAGATGGTAGAAGTAACTCCTCTTTGTTTTCTAATCCAAATTCAACTGGACAGCTTCGAGCTAACAATTTAGATACAGGTTCCATCAATTCTAGTCAGCATTCAATTGATTCTCAACAGAATCAATTTGAAACTTCGTCACAACAACAATTTTACATGCCATCGTCAGCTAGGAAAGAGACAAATTTTGTCAGTGCACCTGCAGAATATGCCGACAGAGCTAGAATGGAAATTAGAAAAAGATTGCTACCAACTTCTCAAGATAAGACATATCACAACAACCAAAACAATAACATTTCAACATCAGCAAATGATTTGAGTAGTATACCGTCAGGTAAAACTATCGATAGTAATAGCTTATTTTCAGATAATGCGACTTCATACCAATCAAGTATATTCTCACACCCCTCACATCCTTCACTCGTCTTTACACAATCATCCACCGATAACGTTAGTATCGGAACAGATTTCAGAGCACCAAAATTTATATTAGAGGTGAGCTTAGAAGATGCATTACCAAAGACATTTTACGATATGTATGCACCAGAATTATTCACATCGGATCCATCAAAGATTCTCTATAACGGCAGACCAACGTTTACGAAGAGGGAATTATTAGATTGGGATCTAAATGACATACGATCACTTTTAATTGTAGATAACTATAGGCCAGAATGGGGCAATCAATTTCCAGAAATTATAACCACGGGCCTCAATTTACCAAATTTCAAATTCGTTTTATTACCTTTATGCTCAAGTGACGAGTTTATCATTACAACGTTGGTAAATTCTGATTTATACCAGGAGGCAAATTTAGATTACGAATTTAAACTAACAAGTGCAAAATACACCGTTGCTTCAGCTAGGAAAAGACACGAACAAATTACTGGCCTTAATGAACCTATGATGAATTTATCAAAACCTGAATGGAGAAATATCATTGAGAATTATCTTTTGAATATAGCTGTAGAGGCTCAATGTCGTTTTGATTTTAAACAAAAATGCTCAGAATTCAAAAAATGGAAAATTCAACAAACTAATTTGAAAAAGCCTGACATGCCTCCACCAAGACTAATTCCTTCAACACTTTACAAAAGTAATAACAATGGAACTACAGATCAATCTCAAGGAAATACGGGTCCTCAACAATCGCATTCCTCATCATTCTCAGTTTCTGACACACTGTTAAAGAAAACTTTAATTAAAAATTTTAAAAATGATACATCTCAAAATAATAATAGTAATAATAATAAGGATACAATGCAATCATCAACCGGTTTGATGAAACCATTACAAGATAGAAATATTATCCCACACAAAAATAACGTCAAGGTTTCTTTAACAAAGGAAGAAAAAGCTAATATATGGTCACATTGTCAGGAACAAGTATACCAGAGATTAGGTTTAGATTGGAAACCAGATTCTGTACGGTAAAATGAGAACTTACTCTTGTTATTCTTATTTAATAAAAAAAAGTATATACAAATTCACAATAATTTACTCTCGAGTAGTTGCATACATAGACATTAAATAAATAAATAAATAAATAAATACATACATACATTAATAATTAATTAACTAATATACTGACATTTTGATATTTGGTAACATTGGGTACGTTATTTAATATAGTTCTTGGGACTATAAACTATTTTTGTTAAACAAATGTTACCCTGCTTTTACCTTAAAAGAAACAATTAAAAAAAATCAAGATATGAAATCTTAAAAAATGCAAAAAAAATATATTCAATGAATTACATAATATCATATATTTGATATTAACACAAAATTCTATAGCTTTATAAAGAAAAATCAACGCATACATATATTTCAATGGCCGAACCTGTTAAAAAAGATGCTGCTGACTTGCTAGCTTCATTAAAGATTTCTGAAGCTAAGGAAGATTCTTCGAGCACCACTACTAAAACTGACAAAGTAGTAGCAAATGCACCAGATCAAAAAGAAGGCACCGATACCAAAGATGAAAAGACTGAAGAATCCCAAACCAAGGAATCTACTGATAAGACTAAGAAAGAAGAAGAGGATTCAAACTTAGTTTCATCTGAATATGATGTTAAAGTTAAGCTTGTTGATTTACAAGCAGATCCACACTCTCCATTATATAGTGTCAAATCATTTGATCAATTAGGTTTAACACCTGAATTATTAAAAGGTGTCTATGCGATGAAATTTCAAAAGCCATCCAAGATTCAAGAAAGAGCACTACCACTATTACTTAGCGATCCACCAAGAAACATGATTGCTCAGTCTCAATCAGGTACAGGTAAGACAGCTGCGTTCTCCTTGACTATGCTTTCACGTGTTGATCCTACACTCAATGAACCACAAGCCATATGTTTGGCTCCATCTAGAGAATTAGCCAGGCAAACGTTAGAAGTTGTTCAAGAGATGGGCAAATTCACTAACATTACTACACAATTAATTGTTCCAGATTCTTATGAGAAGAATAAACATATTAATGCAAATATTATAGTCGGTACACCAGGTACTGTATTAGATTTAATGCGTAGAAAACTGATTGAGTTTAAAAACATTAAAATATTTGTTCTTGATGAGGCTGATAATATGCTAGATAAGCAAGGTTTAGGTGACCAATGTATGCGTGTTAAGAGGTTTCTACCTAAAGCAACTCAAATGGTGCTATTCAGTGCTACATTTGCTGATGCTGTCAGAGAATACGCCAAGAAGATTGTTCCCGAAGCCAATACCTTAGAATTGCAAAGAAACGAAGTCAACGTCGATGCTATTAAACAGTTGTATATGGACTGTAATAGTGAGGAACACAAATATCAAGTGCTATGCGAATTGTATGGTTTGTTAACTATTGGATCTTCGATTATTTTTGTTGCTACAAAGAACACTGCAAATTTGTTATATGGAAAATTGAAGAAGGAGGGCCATCAGGTTTCGATCTTACATGGTGATTTACAAAGTCAAGAGAGAGATAGATTAATAGATGATTTTAGAGAAGGTAGATCCAAGGTATTGATCACTACTAATGTTCTTGCGCGTGGTATTGATATCCCAACTGTTTCTATGGTTGTTAATTATGATCTACCTACATTACAAAATGGTCAGGCTGATCCATCTACATATATCCATAGAATCGGCAGAACAGGTAGATTTGGCAGAAAGGGTGTTGCCATTTCATTCATTTCCGATAAGAAGTCATTTAATACGTTAGCTGCTATTCAAAAATATTTTGGTGACATTGAGATGACTCGTGTTCCAACCGATGACTGGGATGAAGTCGAAAAGATTGTCAAGAAAGTCTTGAAAGAATAGAATGTGCAAGCAGGAAACTATGATGTCAAACATCTTCTATATACTACATACTATATATACATTTAGTTAATACATTTGTAGGAAAATGATTAATGCAAACATTTAATTAATAGAGTTGTTTCATAGGTCTATATCGCCTAGTGCGTAACGGAATTAACAATACATCCGAAATGTAGTAAAAAAACAACGTTGTATAATGTAAGAATTCACTTTTCTAAATATAGAAGGTAACCAGAACCGCAAACCTTGGCCCAGAGAGGTGTTTTGGAGATTAATAGTGTATTACTAAATATTTTGTAATTATTATTCTCGAACATCTTTAAATATAAGCGAATATCCAAAGGAGAAATTGATTAATAAGATCGCTTACACAAGCAAACGTCTAAGTCACCAAATGGGGCTATGTTATGCCATGGGGAGTTAGGTGCCACTACCTCTACCTCCGATACAATGCCGTGTATACTGCGGTGGTACGTGAATCCTTCCATCTCGTGAACGTTAAACTTAATTAGAAAGGGATGGATACTGTTTCCTTGTTTTGCCAATAAGCTCTTGCAGATCGTTAAGAAAATACCTCGTCATAATTCACATGTTTTGCTTGTTCATTTATTCCATGGAAAGAAAGCATGCAATTAATTCAATGAGGATAGTCAAGGGTCGACTGCCAAACACCCACCCCCCGCACCTCCCACGAGTGCCAACTGCCTTTTTCCCGAAACAAAAACAATTACCAATTCTGATGGTTTTCCTCTTCATGACAAAGAAAAACCAAGCAAAAACAGAAAAAACCAAGTAAACGGAAAAGGGGGTCTCTGGCACACAGTTCAGAATTCCAGTTGGATGTGGAACGTACGGAGATAGCCAGTAGAACATGGTGCCTTACCCTTACAATGCTAGTAAGTAAATGATCGTAAATAACGAACCAGAAAAACATTATAAAAGTAAACCCCATAAGAAAGTGAACAAAAAACCTTCAACCAGATAAGCGTTTGATTGAATATTAAAATATTTATCACATTAGCAATATATTTACTGTTAGTTAACTCTTCAAAATATTTAATTCTACAGTTGTAAATAACACACAAGCAAACACACAAACGCACAAACACATAAACAAAGAAACACAATGGATTCTTCAAAGATCGTTAACATCGTTTTATGTATGTATTTTTTTCAGCCCCTTTCTATCCAGCTTTTACTTTTTAATGCATTTATCAAACTATATTCATAAGATTAGCTCTATGACATATACATATTGATATTGCATTGGTATATGGACCAACAGTGTATACTAACATCGATGTTACAAACATTATTTTCTGTTTTTTTTCTCTTTACCCAAGCAATAATTACGAACGGTTGAAATGGTATAACTCACCCATATACATCCATTATCGTTCACGTTCCAGAGATGCTGGTTAATTGAAAAGAAGAATACATTGAATAATGGCATAAATACACACTGTTACTTATAGCTATATTTTTACCTCCTCTCGCTGTCTACTCCGTACGTGGTTGGGGTTCAGAATGTATGATTGATATTGTTTTGACTATTTTAATCTATTTCCCAGGTATGCTTTACGCCCTATACATCATCTTCCAAGATTAGATGATATCATTTCATACCATACGATT
>JAJLYB010000024.1:16652-116796 GCA_030674245.1 Jamesozyma piceae
ACTTTTTTATCTTTAATACTTATACCATTATCTTAAAATATGTCTAACCAGTCGACACTTTATTTTTACATAATATATACCGCTCATGGATTGAATCAATTCTAACTGGTTTCAATTATATTTTGCTTATCTTTTTAAAAAAGTAATATGTAATATATACAATATATATCTAGCCATAAAATATCATTGCATACCTATATACAAGGCAATCACTTATTCACTCCCTCAATCACTCGGTGAATCTTAACTAGGTGTACTATTCCTAATACCACATTCTTATAATTGTGGAGCTAACATTTCCATCAATGGGGATTGGATGAATGCAACACCTGCAATGAAAAATGTACCGTTTACAATAATGGTGTAGACAGGAGACTCTCTAAATTCTTGAAATCTACTCTTTGGCTTCTGTGGTGCACCTGCACCGTCACTTAGACCTGGCATACCGAACATAGCTGATGACATTTTAATTAGTTTTGCTTACTTGATTTTATTGTAGTATAATATATATAGTATAATATAAATATAGGTACTATGGTTTTCCTTTTGTTTACTTTTTATCAATAACTGTTGTTGAATTATTCAATTCTTTATTTAAAACTGATTTTGTTTTCCAGTTTGTGTTCGTTCATTAGTTCCTTAACAAAATCGTTGCCGAAACAAGCAAAAAAGTTACCACTTGGAAAACAAAATACTCGTCACAAGTGATACCTGGTTTCCAAGTATAATATACACTTACTTATAATAGAACTTGATGGATGAACATCAAATAATGCCTATATAAAAATAGTTATGCACGAACCCCGATATGTATTTGAATATGTGTTTTAGTATATAAACCTATAAGCTTTTGAATATTTTATCTTATTTTATTTTATTTTTATGAGTTTTGCTTTTATTACCTCTTCTACGTTAGAGTCTTGACTTTCCGCAGACCAATGTGATCCAGCGGCCTAACTGAATCTGATGATGACTTCATGTAGTTTAAATTATTACCACCGCCACTTCCAATACGAGTTAAACATTTATTATCTAAATTCTTGGCACTGGATATATTCAGTGCGTACCTGGTCATCTCTTGTGGTTTCAAGAGCAACGTCTCATGGATTTTGTTTATAATTACTTTAATTGAATAATTGATTTGTGAATTTATTTTACTTTCATGGTATCGTATATCGTTTGATTTAGATTTAGATATATTTTTCGATGTTTTTACTGTTTCGTCTTCTTTCTTCTTCTCTCTTTGTTTGTAAACGCTATATTTACAAAAATATTTTAATAGTCTGAATCCATACAGTATGACATCAAAGCCGTATAATGCCACGAATGGAATCCCCACAATAGCCATACATGTGAAGCATGCATACTTAACTAACAGAGCCAGCTGAAGGAGTAAGCCTACCATCATATTTTGTATTGCTATTGCAGTATTTATTGGGAACATCTCTTTAATAATATATCAGTAGAAGCAAAAACAATATAATAATATCCTCTAGAATAGCAAAGTTAGTTTCTTTAATATGAACGTGGTGTCTAATGATAATGTACTATGCTACTCTATAGTATGCTCTAATATATATATATATATATACAAAATAGTAATGTTCCTATAAATCCGGTTGGGATGAGTTTCTTTCTCACAGGGTTGATTAGCTTTTCTGTAGGAAAATAGTGGATGCAGCTATCGATGAATTCTTAGTGCAGCAAAAAAAGTTTTGTTCTTCTCACAAAAAAGACGCAACAGGCTAATGCAAATAGAAAAACCAAAACAAATAAATGAACGTATTAAACTAAATTCTGATAACACAACAATCACGAGTATTTGTATTCATTCAATGTTATGTACTTGTATAATTAATAGGTTGGCAATCGAATCATACAAAACTCAAACCAAACCAAACAAAAGATATGATATATGTATATATAATAAAGGCGAGCTAGACTATGACAGTTCCATATAGCATCGTGCACCTTGCCTCTTCTCCTTAATGCACCTGAGCAACCGAGCAATAAGCGCTATCACGGAGTAAAGGAATCAGACCGAAAAGACAAAAAATCAGGCAAGCAGAGAAACACACCAGCTGAGTCGCAAATCTGGATCTAAACGTAATCAAAGGGACATAACCAATGAATGGGCAATAAAGTAACATTCTCATTATTGAGCAATCATTTGTATGTTATTGCTATTACGTATTTGTGGCTAGAGTATTCAGGGGCACATAGCTAAATATAATATATGAATAAATAAATATATACAATATGTGCAAGTAGCATGGAATAAAATAAAATAGAAATTAGTGATCTGTTTTATGAATCTACCTATTGCACTCCAATGACACTTAATTCTAAAGTCCAAACTCTACGAATATGGAGACGCACAGGGACTCTAATTTTATTCAATTCATCATTTGAATTTTCGGCATTATTCACATCTGGTAATTTTAGTTTTATTGTCTTATGTGTTTCATCTAGCCAGTCACCATAAATTTCAACATCTATCTCTATATCTTCATCTCCCCACCAACATTTTCTTGCAGGTTTTCTCCAGAACAAAAGCAATTTGGCATTGATATCAGGTTTTGGAACTAGATCATAGACCTTTGGTAATTCAATGTGCTTGTCCTTACTATGATGGTGAGATGTACCGTTCCCATTTCTTACTTGTGAGCGATTTCTTGAATGAGAACGCGAACGCACATTATCAGCCAATCTAGAAATTCTTGATTTTCTCTTCTCTTGTGCGCCATTTTTATTTGGTGTATTATTAGAGTGTCCTTTGGAATGAATTAAAGAACCAAGGGATATTGTTGAAGGTGTCGGAGTCAAATTAATGCTGGAACTGGTATCTTGCCCGCTAACAATGTTACTTGTCGACTGCGTTATTAAACTTTGTCTATGTTCAATCTCCCATTTATCTTTCGCAGCTTCATACTGACCCCTGAATTGTTGTGTAGTTTCATTAGCTAACCTACAAAGTGATAATGAACTAATAACTGTCTTCCCAGCTTCTTGTGTTCTATTTCCCCATTGTGATTCTTTTGAAAATCCTGATGTACAAAGCATATCCATAAGGTGTTGTTCTGCTGGACCTAGTTTTTTATGCGTTATATTTTTACCATTACTTATTGCACTACTACTCGAATCATTGTATTGATACCTTAACCTGTTAGAGGAAAATAAACCTTGGAATACCGAAGTTTTGTTTGACAAATAACTGCCAGCAGCTATTTTGACTTGTGCCATAAAATGATGTAAAAGGTCATCGTTATTTTCATTTTCAGTTTCTCTATCAACAACTTCATATGAAGAAGATTCAAATTTAAATGACTCTTGTGGCACACAATAATAGTCCAAATCCTCTCTAAGAACAATAATAGCAGGTTTTTGATGTAAAATATTATGCTCGTTAGAATTATTGGAGGTATTATTATTACCGCCAAAACCAAAAAAACCCTTTGCGGAGTTAACTAAATTACTCGAAGAGCTTCTTGCAAATAGTTTTTCAACAGGATGGTTAGTCAAATCATCGTGTGCTTGAGTAAAGACTTGCATAATATACTCAAAGCAATCTGGCGGAAAATTTAAAATATAAACTTCATCGTCTGGTGTTAGATTTGTTATTACTTGCCCTTCTCTATCAAGAAATACACCAGAGGGGAAAAGACACAACAACAGCGATTCAGGTAACGACATTAGTTGGTCTCGTGTAATGAAGTAGTGGTTTTCTTGTATATTTAGATGGATTAAAGAATTTCCATAAGCATCATTTTCCATACCATCGTAATAATCATTATCTGGCTGATTGCTTTGAAGTAACGGACTTGGGGATGATCCATCTGGAGAAACTTGTGTAATAATGTTTTGCATAGTTAATTATTGCTTACTCTCCCGTCCTTTTTATTTTATTTTTATAAAAATTGTTTATTACTAAAAGGAGTTATAATATATGGAAGTATTTAATAATTCTTCGTAGTCAAAGTTAGTCTTCTCGTAATTCGTCGTCGTGATTACTATCTTTTATTTTTTCTTTTCTCAAAAAGAAGTTGTTACCTCCTTTTAATATACTATTTTTTTGGGTGGTTGATAAGAAAGAAGTAATAATAAAGCTAGAATGCAAAATAATAAAAATATGTGAACGTTTCTATCTTTGGATTGAAGTTATATAAAAGTTGTAAGTTGCGATTTTTGAATCTAATGGTTCTTATTTCGAATAAACTGATCAGATAAGACTCAGTTTTATAAAGAGTTGTTGTAATGAAGTATTATGTAAAAGTTTGTTTTCTGTTTTGTCGAATCCCTTCGGTTTTTTTTCCCTTTTATCTGGTGTTTTGGTAAATTTTCCCTCTGTGGGTAAAAAACCCGTGTGATTGTGAAAATCTTAGGACGTACAACTAATTTTTTCTGTTTTTGAATTTGATTTGATTTTAACTTGGCACAAATTTACTTGTTAAGCATTCGTGCATAAGATACCAAGACGATAGATAGAGCAAGTGAACGTTAGAAATGACTATTGTTGTTATCGGGGCTTTTTTCTGGAGAAGGTCCGTATATAACCAGCTTTTCCCAAGTGGTAATACTTCTTTGTGATAGTTGTAACCTGGGTAGCATATCTCCGGCATTAACAGTTAATAGCACCCATCAATTATATATCTTATTTTCCCAGTGAGTGAATAAACAAGTTTATAATGTTCAAGTTTACGCATTTTTTCAGCCACATATAAGTTTATCTACTTCAAGACCACATATATCGTACTGACCGCTTCTTTGCGTTTATCTATTTGTCCCCTATACATCCTATTTAACATACACCCTTGTTTCTTTTCTGCAGAGAGCTTACAATATAATCGGGTAGGAGGCACGCATTTTACTCGATTAAGAGTAGGCTTAACGTTGCCTATGGTCCTGTTATCAAACGTATATAATCTTATAAACATACCTATACTACTAATAACAATGTGAAGAGCAACCATTAGTGTCTTATTGCTACTTATTATACTCTTAAATTTAAGAATACCTTGAACCCTAACAAAACTTGTTCATATAGCCCAGACACCACGTTCTAAAACTACGATTAGACTACCGAACCAGCAAGTAACATCTACTCAATGATACAAAAAATTAATATTAGCTTGATAAACATTTTCATATATTTTTGGATTCAGATTTATAACTTACTGCCCTCATTTAGAGAGTATAATACCTGCAACTGTTCAATTTCCATGGCTTTGCCAGTCCAAAGATAAAAACTATCTCGTGTTGTACGATTGAGACGCGAGATATCTGTATTTCCAGAATTGAAAAAATTTTCCGTTCTTCCTGTCAATGAAATATAAAAGATCACTCATTTTACTGTTATCATTTTGCGCACCAATTGAGAAGTATTAATCCCATCAACATTATAAACTACTCAACTTTACTTAGATTATAGTAAATCAAAGGATTAGAATTATACAGTGCTCAATGAACAAATCTCAAGGACTTGCTCGCAATTGGTTTCTGAATTAATTATTGCCCTCTCGAAGGTTCAAGATAGCAATGATTTTAGTAAATTCATCTTTGTTTTTACACGATTCCTAATTTTTCTTTAATATTTATCTTTAATGATGAACTCAATTTATTAATACTTATCTACATTATCTGAACTAGTAGCTAACAATAGTTGCTAAATTAGAAGAGAAAATAAATACGTTCTGAAGTTTTCAATATAAAAAAGAAGCATTAAATAAAACATATACTTGATTTTAAAAACTTTTCATATTTTAAGTAAATTTGATAAACAAGTCACAATAGTATCCATGGATACCAGACTGGACCTATAAATCATCATCACTATTAATTAAAAAATCCTCTTCGTCGACATCATTACCAGCAGTGGTAGCACCAGCTGTAACTTTGGTTGGTGTTGCGTTTGTCGGTTCAGGTGGAACAGGCTGCCATTTCTTCTTGGTATGGTTGTCAGGAGTATCGATATACGTGGTTTGCGCAATAACTTTATCTTCATTTGTCACAACAGACAGATTGGCCTCCTCATTTTCATATACAGTGTTGTTCTTATTTTTTGAAGAATTAACATCATCAACATTCTTAGCAGAGCCTGCTTCATCTCTAGTTCTTTCCCTTGATGGTAATTGTGGTGGGACATCTTCATCGTCTGAAATATCATCATTGTTTAACACAATACCATGACTCTCCAGGGATTCTTCACCAACGCGAGCACCAAAGGAATTAAACCTAGGTCTATCTGGTTGAGTTTTCTTGCCTTTACTCTCATAATATCTCAATGCTTCTTGTTGTTGTCTAATTTGTTCATCATCGAATTCACCTTCTCCGTAAGCGTTACCAGTAATATTGTTTTCTTCTGGTGCCATAAAATTCTTAGTTACACCACTGAACCAATTACTAACTTTAGAAGCAGTCTCTTGAAGAGAGCGATTTGCTTGTGCTTTTATTTCAGGCAAATCCTTTTCTACAAATTGAGCCCAACTATCATCGTCTTCACCATATAATTCTCTGTGTTCCTTTTCGCTCAATGGATTCTGTTCCCTTCTTTTTCTCTCCCTCATCCTTGCTCTATGCATTGCTTCCTCCTCCTCATTCAAGCCACGAGATTCTTGCCCTTGGACAGTACGAGAATGACCCTTTGAACGACCCTTAGAGTGACCTTTAGCTTTATTAAATTGTTCATTCAATTGTCTGGCTAACAGTTCATCCTGTTCTACTTGGCTCATTTGCTTTTTTCTTTCAGGTAAACCTGGAGCTTCTCCAACAACAGGCTTTGTTGGTAATTCGATATCTTTACCAGACTCTGGATCAGAAAGATACAATAGAGCGTTGAATGCAGGGTCTAACGAACCTTGAGAAGCAATAATTACCGCCTTGATATATTTTTCTTCAATATTAGGGAATGCTTCATTTAATTGTTTTAAAATTGGATTAACTTTCTTAACATTATCTTCTGTTTTATTTCTGGTTGGTAAAGCAGGAAGATTATTCTCATCATCATAAATCTCATTTTCATTTTGCTCCTTTTTAACTTCTGGAGTAGGTTCTGTCTTTTCTTGGTCATTATTGCTACCTTTTGATTCAGAAGGTGTCTCTGTGTCCAAATCAGCTAACGTAACTGGTTCAGGGGATAAAACCTTAACAGTAGTATTTTTTTCGTCAGCACCAACCCTAGTTTCAGGCTCAGACTTAATACTAGCATCTGCATTAGCTTTACCCTCAATATCATCTATAGTAACATCTTCAATAGAATCATCTAAGCTGATATCTTGTTCCTTATCTACAACTTCTCCAGAATTTGAATCATTCTGAATTTTTGAATTCTTTTTATTATTCTTTTTGGAGCCCATTTTGAAAGTCAGGAATTAGGTTAGATTGAAGCAACAGTAAAATATACAATTATTCTACTTTTAATTATCCAATTTATTGCAATGTAATACCAAACAAGTATGCTTTCTAGTAGGTATAGAGGTTAGCTATATTGGAATTTGTTAAAGGATTAGAATGTCTTTTCAATCGAAAAGGGGAGTGAATCCTACCGGACACGCAAAAGACAAGGATTAGAAAAAATAACTACTATAAATACATGCACATGTTAAGATTAATTACAAAGACATTAATGGTTGACATTAATGGTTGGCACTATGGTACAAGAGTTTGATATTCATGTTCACTGTATCATGGAAACCGGTGATATCATAACATATATATTAAATTTCTTTTGAACAAAACAAGCTATACAATCTCTCAAACGATATAAAAAATGATATAACCTCCTACAAACTACAAAAAATCGACCTTAGTGCAATATTATGAATATAATTACCTTATTTCTTAATAAATAGTCTTCTTAATGATATAATTCATGCCTATTTCATACATCTAATAGCTTAAGAACAGACCAGACACACTGCTCAAATCCCACTAAGAACGGTATTTCTATTGTAAAAACTATTGTTGCACTGAACAACGAAAGTTTAAACAAAATTTTTATAGGGCATAATTCTTACGCGCTGAAAAAGTTTTCACAACAAAATTTTCGAAGTATAAAAGGAGCAGAATCTCCACAGACTTACTAAAATATTTCTACCTGTTGTGGTTTACTTCCACTCTTTCTTTATTTTTTGTTTCCTTTTAAAAGAAACCGGGAATATATTTTAAATAATATATATATCGCTGCTTTTAGAAAGAGCCTCCTATGTTATTTCTTTCAATAACTAGAGGGGTGTGGACAGCAGTGATAAATTAATCTTCTTTTCAAGAAACCGATTTTGGCTTTAGATCTTTCTTCTTCTCAAAGAGTTAAGAAGGTGAATCAGTACCTTTGCGATTCATTCTTTAGTCTTTCAAACATTTTTTCCCCAGGTATATAGATGTATATATTTGATTATTCGAAAAGCTATTAATTTAACAGATAGCTATGTTTGTATACTTAAATAGGCGATTACTTGTGATACTCACATAGAATTCTTCATCTCTCTTAACTTGTCCATAACTTTTGACCTAGGCCACTCACTCTTAGTGTCCCCGACAGCTTTTCTTACCAATGGATCATCAGGTCTCATGAAAGGATTGTACCTTACTTCATCTTCTAAAGTAAAGCTACCAGTAGTAACTTCATGCTTATCACAATATGCTTCTAAATCATCCAAAGCTTTATTTTCACCGACATTTTTATACACTGCTTTACGAACAAATTTCACATTATTCTTTGTATATTCATGGCCGGGATATACCTTGGTCATATTCCAATTAGGCTCTCCAACTCCTTCTAGTATTCTATTATTCAAGGCAGTATCCATTTCTTCTCCAGTTCCTTCAAAGAATCTACCACATCCAGCACTGAATAAGGTATCTCCAGTAAAGATGCATTGTTCATTGGTTTCTGGATCTTTGACATAATAGCAAATTGAATCCTGAGTATGACATGGAGTCCTAATACAAACTATTTCTAAATTTCCTAACTTAAAATGCTGTAGGTGCTTGGGAATATCAGTTGCACCAGGAGAGGTCTTTGATCCAGCAATAACGTTGACTGCATTGGCATTCCCATTCGATTTCAATTCATTGATCATGTTCAGGTTACCATCAGAATGATCGTAATGATGATGTGTATTCACAATATCCTTTATGCTTTTCATTTCAAAATCATCCAAATGAGGTAAGATTTCTAATGTTTCAGCTGGATCAATTATCCAAGATGCTTTCTTATCTTGTGTGCTTAATAAGTAACAGTAGTTGTCGGCGCCGATGGCCCATCTCATTTTAATTGGTTTGATATGCATTTTTCTTATGAAGTTCAATAGCATACACGTGTAATTCTGTAACAATGTAATATCAACTATTCAGTTTAAATATAGTTGTTATGTAACATATGCCTTATGATCAGTGACAAATGTATAGGTTTATTCTATTTCTTGTTGTTCCCCAAGAGCTTGGGAACTTCCAACGTTGGGGCCGTCCCTTAAACGCTCTATTATTTAAAGAAGGCGGGTAATGAATATTTAGATTGTAAATAGGAGTATGTACACATACGTATTAATTGCAACCCACTTAATGTGCTAATGCATATGGTTAGTAAACAAAAAGAGAGGAGATAAAGAGTCTCTGTTATAAATAGAATACAGATAAAAAATAACGATGAATTAAAGTGTATATATATATTAGGTTAAATTAAATTAAATTATAGTAATATAAAACAATATAGGTTACCACTCAAGTTTTATAACCTCCGTACTTTGTCAAATCTACATTTAATGTTGATAAATGGTCTTCTAATTTCAGACGCTGCAATTCTTGCCAACGAGCTAGTTGTGCTTGTTTATGCAATTCAAACCCAAAAATCTTTGGTACATATCTCTTTGTAGGATGCTTTGGAACCATCTCTGGGAATGCTTGTAGGAATATACCTGGGAAAGTTGTACCAAAATAGGCTCCATCAATTGAGCTGTGTCTTGATGATTTTGGAATATACAAATCTTCACAAGATGGACAATATAATTTAACACAATCTTTGCCAGGTACATCATGTAGCCCTACAGGTAATAACGGTTGGAAATTACAAAAAACTCTTGGGCATCTGCCAAAATCCGCATCCTTATATTTAGAAAGCATCTTTTGTAAACCTTTAATAGTAATAATATAACGTGCATGGATTAAACCGTAGAATTTACGGGCATCATTTTCTAATTGTTCTAAACGTGCGTGGGACATACCTTCTAAAATAGACTCATCTAAATCATCAACAATATACTGAACAACTTGTGCAAATTTGGAAACAGTCTTTTGTAGATTAATCAAGTTGAAACGATCTGTAATATACTCAGGATCAACATCACAAAAATATTCATGACCTTTTCTTCCTAAAAATAAATCAATCCACATCTCAACGTATTCCGACGAATCAGTAGCATCGTCCATCATATCATCATTAACAATCTGTCCTGATCTTGAATCCGTCATTTCAATATCTCCCGATTTACTAGTCATCGTTGTTCTAGTTTATATGTATATTTGTTTCTGTCCTCTTTGATAGTTGATGCAAAATAAATAAAGCTAATGTATATATATATCCTTGATTTTATTTTAACGTGGGTGACTTTGAAGAGATTATTGATTTTTACAATTAGCTTTCTGGATTAATTATAAATTCACACCACTTGGATAACCTGATAAACAGTCAAGTATTTCAAAATGGAACTATTTTCACTGTTCTTCTACTTGGTTACCTATTCAAAGTTTCAATTTAATCCATTCATGATATTTTTTATATTTTGAAGTTTTGATTTTCGTTGAAAAAAAATCATCCTCATAGAAAATTATACACACCGTTTAAAAACGACTTCGTTAAATACAACTAGTATAAACATTATAGTGTAAACACACACAGGTAAACACGGAAAACAGAAACAAAAATTAATAAGGGAGAAAGTTCAATCATAAGAGCTATGAGGTTATTAAAGTATCCGTTAGATTTAGATTCCTCTAGACTAAATAGTTTAATTACAATTGATGATAATTTATTATTACTATCCGGCGATGGTCACGTGATAGTATGGTCACAACAGCAACTAGTTGATACTGCCTTTGATAAGCTATTAATTAAAGACCTTTCAAGAAGTGATATATTCTCTGTCAAATTCCCTGATAGTAAGGAAGAATCTTTTTTTTTAATGGGAGTTAAAAATATGCTGTTTGTTGGAACAGAGCATCAACTGGTAAGAGTTAAAGACTGGCAGGATGAATTACTAAGAAAGACGGAGATGCTATTCAATTGTAAATCACCGTGCACAATCACAGATATTAAATTAGATAAAGTTAGAATGGTGATATTTGTATTATGCAGCAACCCGAATACGATTATTCTCTTTGATGGAAAGACTGGGGATAAACTAGCAGAAAAAAAATTAGATGATAACGTCAAGCCAACAACAGTAATTACCGATCCTACTGGCATTACATTTAGCGTTCTTTGTTCAGATAGATCAATCTTGATATACCAATTCAATGAAACAGGGGCAATGAAACAAATCAATAAACTTAACCAATTTGTTCAAGTCCATCCTTTGCATTATAGAATAACAATGCCTCCACAAGGTGATTATTTACCTATAATAAATTCAGTTAAAAGTACATCTTCTACTGCTGTTACAGCTACTGTATTATTAGACAGAAATAATGAATACAAGATTGCAAGCACAATTGTGTCACCAGCATCAAGTTCATGCAAAGTACTAGTATATTCCCCTTGCGTCTACGAAAAGACTAATACAAAGAAGGGAATCAAAACAAGATACAATCTTTTAGCTACTTCAGGTACATCAAATGGTACAATTTTAGTCTGGAATAGCAAGCGTATGAAACCACTTTTCAATGCTCTCCAAGTATCAGAAACGCCAATTAACGATATGACTTGGTCGTTAGATGGACTTACATTATTTGCTACATCAAATGATAATATCTTATACACTTTTGCATTCCAACCTGTTGATCTAGGTTCTCGATTACCAAGCGAAGAGGTACTTGCTTTACAAAAAGTAAATAAACAACTTAACCCGTTACCAAATTTGGAAAGAAAAGAATTGAAAGCATTGAAAAATGTTAAGAGTGAAACAAAAATAACACTAGACTCTATTACAAGCACAAAAACGAATCCACCAACCGATATTAATTCACTTGTAAAGAAATCCAATAAAAAGAAAGGAAATCCATCAAAAGATTCGAACAATGCATCGACATTTGGTTCCAGTTCATCAGCAGTTAAAGTCGTTCAGGGTTCGAATATGGAATTTAACCCACCACAATACAATGTTCCAAAGGATTTAAAAAGAAAACCTAAAGAAGATTCACAAGAACCTGGTGAAGCATTAGTTCAGAAGAAAATAAAGCGTGAGCTTGAGCCAATGGATTTCCTTGATACCGGATTAATCCTTCCAAACGTTTCATTTTCAAGAATAAGATTGGCTACTCCTAAAATCCGTCTTAATTTCACTTTTATATCACCTAACAATAAAAATTTCACAATGCATGTCAAGAATGGTTCAGGAAATGAACAAAAACCTACTGTTATTACATTGAAATCAAAAATTCTGGAACAAGAAACTCAATTATTTCAAGTATTTGTACCGAAATTTATTACGTTATGTACCTCTGGTAAGTTTTTCTGGGCTTGTTGCACAGATGATGGAGGTTTATATATATATTCGGATGCTGGTAAAAAACTACTACCACCCATAATTCTAGGTATTCCTATAACTTTCCTTGAAGCTAGTGAAAATTATTTACTGTGTGTTAGTAGTATTGGGGAATTATATTGCTGGGATATAGAGAAACAAAAGTTAAAATTCCCGGTTAATTCGGTTTTTCCTATCCTAAGTCCATCGTTAAGATATTCAGACGACATACTAACTAGAGCAGAAAATATTACCATGTGCGCAATAACAAAGAATGGTGTGCCATTGATTACCTTGAGTAATGGTGATGGTTATATGTTTGATAAAGATATGGAAACTTGGCTGCTTATCAGTGATAGTTGGTGGGCATATGGTTCACAATACTGGGATATGAATAATTCTTCAAGTTTAATTAATTTAGGGAATGGTGACAATGAGAAGACTGATAAATTTTGGAATTCAAATGATATACAAATATTAGTTGAAGATGTTCGAAACGAACCTAAAAGTATTATAAATTTCATAGAAAGAAAAACAAATGATGAATTAAATCGTAAAGGTCGCATCAAGAATTTACAAAGGTTTGCAAGAGCAATTTTGATGAAGGAGGGGTTTGAAAATATGGAAGAGATTGTAACACTTTCGCATTTAGAGAATCGACTCCTAGTATCTCTGAGATTGGAGGAGTCCACTGATTTTTCAAAATTACTCGTAATTTATTGTACTCGATTAAGTGAGCTAGGCTATACAGATCGTTTAGATGATGTTCTTCAATGGCTATATGATGATGATAAAGATTCGAAACTGATCGGAAGATCCAAAAGGGATTTGTTAAAAGATGTGCTATTAGTTTGTGCGAATATTCGCCAAGTACAAAGAATAACCAATAATTATGCGTCTGCAATTGGCTTAGTCCAAGATAATCCATAATTACTATCATAGGGTCATTAAGCTTTGAAACCAAGTTTTCTGCTTGATGCACTTTCAAATTTACATAGTTTAATTTTATTATATACATGCGTTTTATATTTATTCTAATAGAACTGACATTTGAATTTGAATTTGGATTTTAAAGTTTATAAACATTTTCATTTGACCAACCCATTTCTTTTAATATACCACCGATGTGGCCTTGTTTCATATCAATCTTTTGGCCAGCAATCGTCCTAATATATCCCTCCGGTCCACACACTAATGAAAGATACCCTTTGTTAATATCTTTGGTATCTGATTTCTTTGGTATCAATTTTTTAACATCATTTAAATAATTTCTAATACTGTGATTTTTATCAAAGACCGTTAGTTCTCTACCATGGGTCTTGCATAATTCGAGTAAAATGGGTTTAAGAGGACCCAATTCACTTAAATTATGACAAGAATGTATAATATGAAATTTCCCATTATATTTCTTGTTTAATAATAATAATTGCAATGCTGTAACAATGCCAGTGCCACCTGTGAACATTTTCACATCATTTATGGATTCATTTAATTCGTATTCAACAAATGGACCACGAAGTTCTACTATGTGATCTATTGGTAAATTACGTAACCACCTTGCAACCTCGCCATCATCATAACTTTTGATATAAAACAGTAATTTTCCACCATTTGAATCGTTATGGGCGAGATCGAGAGGCTGTAAATCAATTTCTTCGTTATCATTAGATGGCGGTGATACTAATTTGAGAGGGAGAGGAGTGTAATTTCTAACAATCATTATTTCAGGTTGTTTAACTTCGACCGACCATAATTTGTTGGAACTGAGACCTGACCAAATGTTGATCTTCTGTGGGATTACCGGAGTAAATTCTAAGAGATAGTGATGCGGGTCAATTGAAATTCTTTGAGATATATTATAACGTGTAAAATATGATTGGTTTAATTCTCTTGAATGATTATCTATATCAGATGTTTTATTATTACCTTGATATAATAGGTATGATATAGAGCCCACGCCAAATGTACCACCAGAAATGAAGATCCATTTTACAGTTGAATTTGAGCGCTTCTTTAGAGTCTTTTGTGATATGGTACTAGAATAAAATCTATATAAACCTCTTTTTAAAGCAAATCTCATTTCCTCTGTATATTTGATTATAACTTGGGTGCTTTTCTCGAATAGTTGACTCTTGAACTCTGATGTATTCTTTGAGCCCATTACCTCCTAATTTTTTTTTTTACTTGGAATTGAAATTATCCTGAAATAGATACGATACATGAAACCTATGTATGCTAAGAATAAAGATTATATACAATTCATGGCGTGCATACAAGTTTTTGAATTAACTGATTATAAGTTAAGATGAAAGCGTACATAAAATTTGATGAATACATATATCATATAAATATTATTAGTATTAGAAGAAGTAGCATAGTTGATAGGATGGTCAGTAGGTATAAACACCATTTCCCTGATTTCTTTTGGTATCTCATTGCTTTATTTAACTCTCTTGATGCTTCATTTGTATTATCTGCAGTCGAGTATATATTTGCTTCAATATTATCAACCAATATACCTTGTTGTTGAACAACGTTATTTAAGTCATTAAAAATTTCATTTAAATCATTAATTCCGGTTTGAATATTTGTAATCTCTTCATCCCTTTGCTGAATTAAATTCTGTTGATACGCGAATTCTTCATTATTTATTGGATCTCTTTCAACCACCATGTAACCTTGTTGTCGATCATGTATTTTATCTAGTTCTTGTGATTGTGCTTCTTCTTCTTCTAACAGTAATGTTGATTTATTCTCTTTCAAATTTTGCTTTGCTATATTATTTATAGTTTTCATTATTTTCGTATAGTTTAATTGTGTGTTTTGGAATTCCTGAATAGAATATCGAACATCCCTATTTAATTTTTCCCTTGAAATAATTTGTGTCTTATCCAGAGTTGATTCCTCTAAAGAATTGGCTTGTTGAACTAGAGTATTTATTGCAGTAATTAGTTCTGTAATTCTTTTTATCTTATCAATTGATTTTTTATCAATTTTATCTATTACTTTTGCTTGTATGTTATGCTTATCTAAAAACGAGTTTAAACTGGTGATAAATTGTTGCAGCGTACTTACTTGTCCATTAATTTCAAACAGTTGCATAGAGATCTCATCTTTAAGTTGTTCAAACTCTGGTGAATCCATATATCTGTTATTTGCCACTTCATCGTCATATTCCTCTTCCAAACCTGAGTCTAAAAAATCATGAGACATCTTTCTATCAGAATAGGCTTTAATACTGTATTTTACTAAATGGTTATAAATATCAGTTTACTGTATACTATAATTCTCAAATTTTCTACAAATTTCTAATACCTAAGAATACTGAAACTTTATTTACACTACACTTTAATAAACTTAACTATTCACCCAATATAATAAGCCGATTTCGTTATTCTGGTCGAAATTTAAATCCGCAGTATTATAACACCCATACATAAAGAGACTAATAGCTATAAATAAATATCTGATATATCCTTGTTGATCATAAATGTTAATGTATACGTTAAATGAAATACACTTATAAAAGACATATTTGAATTCAGATTTCATTTAATTATGCGATCCACCATTTTATGTTCTTATATAATTTACTTACTAGACACCATTGTTTACCCTGCTTTAACAGATATTATACTGGTTGGGTCCACTTTAGCTCCACAGAGTGTGAAAATATTTTTCTCTGAGAAAAAAGCGACAATTTTAACTAAGCAACTCGTTCAAGATGTAAAATGAGAGAGAAATCGTGTGAGCTCCATTATTGCTTGGTAAAACTGAATAAGAGAATATATTAACATATCTTGAAATAGGTATATACATGCAATATTCCTGTAAATTGTGGTTGCTGAATATATTTATAGAGTGCAACAATATTTGCTTTTTCAAAACCTAGGGTTACAAACATACTGACAAATGAGTGAACAAATTGAAAACAATCCAAGTAGTAATAACACTAAGAAATTAAGGAACTTTAGTAGAATTCAAGGTAACCAAATCAATTCTGGTAAAAGCAGTAAGAAGAATGAAAAGAAGAATCATGATAATGATAATTCAGATGATGTGTGTTTAATCTGCGCAGAAAAATTAGATCATATAGCGTTAACTCTGTGTAATCATAAGACTTGTGATAAATGTTCATTTAGACAACTGGCCTTATACGATAAGAAAAATTGTTTAATTTGCAGAACTGAAATCAATGAGCTAATAATGGCAAATAATAAAGAATCGATCAAGTTTAATGATGATTATACCACATTTAAGGTTAGTTTTGAGAAAAAGTTTCTAACCACTGGGGAAAAGAATAAATTCAATTATATAAATTTTACCTCTCAAAAGATAATGGATGATACCTTATCATTTTTGAAATTTTATTGTGAAATTTGTAAACATGATAAAAAACCATTGGAAGATTTTGGTAGTTTTAAAAAATTGAATGAACATTTAAAAGCAGATCACAATAAGACCATATGTATGATTTGTGCAACTCACAAACATGCATTTCCATTTGAATTAAAAATATTTACCCAAAATCAATTGCGCAACCATCAATCAAGAGGTAGTGACTCACAAGGTTTTAAAGGACATCCACTTTGTGCTTTTTGTTCAGGTAAACGATTTTATTCAGATGATGAATTGTATCTACATATGAGAGAAAAACACGAAAAATGTCATATCTGTGACAAGATTGATCACAGCAGCCCGCAATATTTTAAGAACTATGATGATTTGTTCGAGCATTTCAAACACTATCATTACGCGTGTACCGTTCCATCTTGTTTAGATATGAAATTTGTCGTATTTAAAGATGAGTTGGAATTACAAGCTCATATTTTGCAAGAACATGGGAACATCATAAAAGGGAAACCCAAGTTTTTCCAATCTGAATTATCAACTTTCATTTCGACCCCCTCTAGAGTTGTTACAACTACTAATACAAGTAATGGTAACAATTTACTGTCATTATATGGCTCAAGTTCCCCTCCACCATCATCTTCTTCCACTTCAACATGGACTAATTCAAATAATAGTAACAACGGCAGACAACCTTCTAATGAAACACCTGAAATGAGAAAAGTAAGGTTAGAAGAAAGGGCCAAATATTACTTAGACAATGATAGAGAAAAATTTGATGAATTTCTGTCATTAAATCAGAAGTACCATAACAATAAGCTATCAGCAAATGCCTTACTGAATTCGTATAAACAGCTTTTTACTTCATCACAATCTGATATTTATCTTCTGTTTAGAAACCTATCCGACACATATCCAACAAAGTCATCAAAATTCAAAGAATTAAATAGTATTTATATGGCGAATGAAGAAAGGGTAGAAAGAGAAGAATCAAATACCAACCTACCATCCTTGGCCAACAACAACGCATACTCCGTACCAATCGTCAGTGGTAAATGGGGGATTTCAGGAAACGTCCAATCATCATCAAGGTCAACTTTAAGAAATTTGCCAACATTACCAACCCATTCAAGCTCCCATGATCCATTTACCAACCCATACAAGTTACAATCAAATGTCAGACCTTTGAGAAATAAAACAAAAAGTCCTTCTTTACCCCAGACTTCAATTAGTAGAACTGCCTCAAGTAATTCTGTGAATTTCACGCAAGAGTTTCATAACTCACAGAAGAAAACATCTTCAACAGCCTCTTTAACTAGTCTGACGAGTAACAATAACAGCACAATATTTTCAAACAAGAGGGATAAACTAGCAGAATTAAATTTACCATCCTTACCAACTCCAAAACCAAAGATTTATATACCTCCTGTGAAGGAAACGGTATTACCAGATCCTAAAAACTGGGGTAAAAAGAATGAAGTTAAAGTATCAAATGGCGTAACAGACGACCTGTTAAATAACTTGGAAAGTTTGAATGTAAATTCAAAAAGTAAGAAAAAGAATAAACAAAAACAGTTATTATTCCACATTGGTATCTAAGGTCGTTTTTGTTTTAGGTATCATTTAATTTTATAAAACCTTTTGATAGATATAATTATTGACTTCTTATAATAATACATAATAAATAGTTAAATTTCATTTTTGTATAGAGTATTACACAATAATATTGATAGAACTAGAGCGAGCTAGTTTGATAAGCAATGTGAACTCTAACAGGAATTATGAATATTACTATGCGAATATTAATTAAAATCATGTAGTTCCATATGATACTGACTTTTTGAAATACATTACAACTTTGTGATTACGCCATGCTTATAACCCGATATTGCACAAAAATGGCCCAAAGGTGGCTAATTAAGGATGTAAAAATTTCCGGAATATTTAAATAATAGGAAACAAAACTGTTCATATTTTGAGTAACAGCAATTTACTAAAGGATACATAAGCAAATACATAGGTATGTTAGATTCGAAAATTATTGAAGAACTATGTTCTCAATTTGATAAAACGTTGAAAAATCAACCGACTCCATCGAAGTATAACGAAGCCATAGATTTAATCTTTCAAAATACTACCACTCCAAAGGGAGCCGTTGTAGACGATACAAACACTAAAATTGAACAAATCCTTACCAGAGCATACCAGGACCATTCAGAGACCAGAAATTACTTGGCAGGTCGAATAAAAAAGAATATACCTCAAGCATTAAATGTGTTTGAATGCTTACCTACAAAAACAGTGCATGTACTTATTGGTTGCTTTAACGATGGTTTAGATTCATTGCCCATAATTACAGAAATACACCATAGGATTCATCAAGGAAAGGACACCCATGTGCATTATTTGTTGAGTTGTATAGTTCAATTGTTAAATAAATTCAAATATGAGTTTAAAGATTTAAAGTTTCTTGTTAGAGAATTATGCTTAAGAATAAAAGAAGATGATATTAAATCTATGAGTTTAGTAGTATTTAGTCAATTAGATACAATGTACAATGAAGAATTTGAAGTTCAATTTCTAGAATTCACCGATGGCCTTGTTATTGAAGCAGAAAATGATGTCGGAAATGATCCTGTGACGACTATAGTTGAACTTTTGAAAGTACTATACCCTGCTTTAACAGCTTTGTGCTCAACAGTTATATTAGGAGGAAAATTAGATCAACTGATTCAAATAAAAGTTTCTGAAGGACAAGATGAATCGTTTATAAAAAATTTATTACGTCTGTTATCTGTAGGATGTATTGACGAGAACATTAGAATCTATATTTCAGAAACTTATATGTCTGTTTTAGAAACACTTTTAAAGAATAAAATATATGAAATATACTCTGCGTTGGTATTGATAAAAACATGGTCATTTTCTAAGTTAAAGAATGTCGATATTAATACATTAGCAACAATTTTAATTGATTATTTTTCCAATAATGTAAATTCAGAAAATGATGCATTAGATATTTCAATTGAAGGATTGGCATATTTGAGTTTAAAAACTTCAATAAAATTAATATTAAGGCATCATAAAACTTTTTTACCAGAGCTTATTAAAATGATTAAAACCGATCATCATAACGATGAACATATGTATGGACTCTTAATTATATTAGCAAACTTAAGTAGTTTATCAGAAGACTCCAATAACGAAAAGCAATCAATAAATGATTTAAAGACATATGCTGCTTTGAAGAACCCAAACTCAACTGAAGAAACGATTAAAGATGATAAACAAGCAATATTTAGATTCAATGAAAAATATTTACTTGAGACCGAAATGTTATCTCATTTAGATGCTAACTACGCTGAAGTAAGCCAAGGATCAAGACAACAATTAATAAGAATAATATACAATGTGACGCGCAATAAGGATAGCATATCCAAATGTATTTCTCAAGGTGCAACAACAACGGTATTAAGGTATTTAGTTAATATGTCAGCATCTAATACTAACAACACTGGTGTATCTAATGGTGCAGCTAATGAAGACTCTACAGATGCCAATGACGGTATCAAAATATTAGCCATTAGATCATTAACAAAAATGTTGATTTATACCAACCCATCGATAATATTTAATAAATATTCACCATTAAATGCTGTTCCATTTTTATTTCAATTATTGCCAATTATGGATTCAAATGAACTTGGAATTGATGAAACAAACCTGTTTTTGAAAAACAATGATATTTTAAATATTACTGACCAGATTGAAAGCTTGCTAGCCTTAACTAACCTTGCCTCTTCAACGGGCTCCGATGGTGAGGATGTTTGTAAGACGATTGTATCTACTCCAAACTATTGGAATACAATTGAAAATTTAATGCTTGATGATAATATGCTTATTCAAAGATCGACATTAGAATTAATTAGTAATCTAATGAACCATCCTGTACCATTGGCATCCAAATTCTTCAATTTTGATAACCCACAAAGTGTTAAAAATTTCAACATATTGGTGAAATTATTACTTTTAGATGATATTAAATCACAAAGAGCTGTTGCAGCAATCTTTGCCAACATCGCGAACACAATTCCCTTTATTTCACAAGATTTATTAAAACAGGAAGAATTAATCAAGAACGCAATTGATATATTTGTTAACCAAATGGACGATGCAGAATTAAGACAGAGATTAATTATGTTATTCTATGCGTTATTCGAATTAGCACCGCAAGCAGAACTAGAGTCTCGTGAAGATTTCCAACGCGTTTTACAACTTGAAGAGTGCATCAATTTAAAAGATGCATTAAAAGTCGCGATGAACGAACCAGATACTAACCCGGAATTCAGAGATGTCATTCCAACCATTCTTACAAGCCTCAATAATCAAAAAATGAAATAGGTTATTTCCGTTGCTTACATAATATTCACATGAAACAGCCTTCAACCCGTTTATCTATATATCTATTTATAAAACTACAGCAATAGTTAGTAACTTGTGCTGCATATCTCTCTGTATTCGTATATACATTATCTACCGTTCTAAACAAATTGCGCGAATTTCTTCGTATTGTAAATTTTTTAGTGAAGAGTTATATTCGGATCTTTTCGGCAATAAAAACTAGATATTATAGAATGATTAACTAATGCAGTAAAGTAGCATCTGCTTCACATCTTAGCGAACATTTTTGCAAAAAAAATTCAATCATCGCAATTCAATGGAGGAAACAAGGAAGCTATTCTAAACGAGATGAGGAACAAAAATTCCAGAGTAATACCAATAATTACCAAATTTAAAACTGGCTTTGCAAATATATATTAAATGATATCAAAATTAAATATCTCTTAATTCAAGCCGTAAATACCTATTCTAGTTTTAACAATCATATTTAAAAAGGTATTTGTTACAGATAAGGGGAGAATTTTTTTTTTTCACTCATCCAAGAACCTTCAAGTTATAAATACAGTTACATAAATAAAAATAGCTTATTTACTAAGTTTTACTCACGCTGGTTTATAGATCAATACTCTTTTGCTTTGCTGGAGTCATATAAATACAGCTGGAGTAGCTTTAAACATATATTAGAAACCAACAGTAAAAAATAGAAAACCTACAAGTCAGATCTCATATTATAAACATGGAAGAAATAGCTGTAGTTACTAACGATCCAAACCCAATATTATCAGAATATCTCAATGCATGTAAAGACGGTAATCTCGCCGTCGTTAAAAAATTGATAGAAACAGGCTCTATTAAGATTAATAGAGACTATAATCCAGTTGATAAAATTATGGGTATACATTGGGCTAGTATGAATAATAGACTTTCCATCGTTGCTTATTTGATTAAAGCAGGTTGTAATATAAATGCACGTACTACTAAAGATGCAATGATACCTATGTTGACGCCTTTACAGTTAGCTACACAATACGGTTACATCTATGTTGTGGATTATCTTATAAGGCACGGTGCTGATTCCACAGTAGTTGATAAATATGGTTTTAATTTGTTACATTTAGCAGTAAAGAGTTCTAATGTAATGAGTGTGATATATGTTCTTTTCTTTGTTGTTGACTTTGGGAAAATTAATATTGATGATAAAGATTTTTATGGAAGAACACCACTGCATCTTGCTGCCTACCAAGGGGATCGATGGACTGTTTTTAGTTTATTGAAATTCAATGCGAACACTTCAACAAAAGATCGTTTTGGGCTAACTCCGTTACATAGTGGAATTATTAAGGGTGATAGAAAGATTATGAAATATTTAATTGGTGATGGATTGAATTTAAACAAATCAGCTGATGAAGATATAGACTTTTTTGCATTATCAGAAGAAAATGACACCATTGATACATTCATTGAAGCCCTGAATGATTGCAATTTAGATAGAAATGGTATCAAAATTAAAAAATACTTTAAGAGCGAAACCTTTGCTAAAGTAATTACATTTTTATTACCGTCTTTTCTTTTATGGACCGCCACAACTTCTTTGTTATATTTCAACTTCTTTTATAGCACAATTATATTTTTGATTACTCTGAAAATATGCATGCTTCTATTAAATTCATTAATTATACCGTCATATTCCTCTGAAAAAAATAATCTCATTGCATTCATAAATTCTCCCTTTTTATCAGGACTATTATTTGGCTGTTTCACCTGGACTGGGTATTTATGGGTATCTATAATACACAAACAGATGGAATGGGATCATCCAGTCTTGACGACTATATTCTTGGTCGGATACTGTATATCATTTATTTTATTTGTAGCTCTGGTCAGATCCGATCCGGGTTCTATACCAGCGGAAACTAACCATGACACAATTAGATCCAACTTAATGAGTTTGTTATCGAGTGGTGAATTCAATACACAATCCTTCTGTTTAGCTACATGGATTTATAAGCCTTTAAGAAGTAAATATTCATTTTTGAGCAATCTGCAAGTGCCAAAGTTTGATCATCATTGTGCATGGGTCTACAATGATATCGCGTTGAAAAATAACAAGTGCTATGTTTTTTTCCTAATATTCCTAGATATTACAATGAATACATTCGTTTTACTTTGTGTTCTATATTTCAAAGAGATGGAAATCGAGCCTTCGGATTCTTCATTTTCCTACATTATTTTAAAATTCATTATTGATCCCTTTAATGCAGATCCAAGAACATTTGTGTTTACAGTATGGATATTTTATAAAATCGTTTTTGTAACCAATATTCTTATTGAGCAATTCTATCAAATATCTAATGGTTTAACAAACTACGAAACGACATTTTTGATGAATCTACAAAGAAAAGGCACCACTCCATATAGCAAGCCATTTGGTGGCCATGATTATTTTAACACAACACAGGAAGAATTGCTATTGTGTTCTGATGACTCAAATGAGACTACAAAGCAACACAAAGTAATCACTAATATCGTATCCATGAGGTTACACACCCCAGAAAAGTACATAAACAGCAAAGTTTATCCATTTTTAAAATATTTTGGATTAGATATATGGGGAAAGATGTATGATTGTAGTTTAGAAATCAAAGCGAACGATGGTTATTATTTCCCTAATGGATTGTTATATCCTCCAACATATGGGTATTCTGCAAATTTCAAGGACTTTTGGCTTACAAGCGATAAAAATGCATATACTCTGAAGCGTTTTTTCTCTTCCCCAACCGATTCAAAAGCGTTCCTTGGGGGAACTGAGGTGGACTATTCTATACTACATGAAATGCCATTCAAAAAGCTTGGGAAAGTTCAAAGATCCCGTACAAATTCTTTATCAAAACTAGTATAATTGACTTTACTATATACCTGTATTTAACTTATTTTAATATTCATACTTTTATTTATTTACACTACTAAATTTTTTAAGTTAGCTGTTAAGAAGAAAATATACTACATTTCTATCGGTTTTGTGACGCGTTTCGTTTTAAGTTCCAGTATCATAATCGCGAGATGCACTAATAATAGCGAATTGTTTTTTTGGTAGCAAAATATATCTCGAAGAATTAAAACAGCTATTAACACTATTTTTTAAGTATATATACCTGAGTTACGTTGTAATATATATATATATATATTTGAGCATAAGGTAAAAGGTAACAAGAACCCCAAGAAATAAGAGTGAGGCTAAAAAGACATCATGGGTATTCAAGGCCTTTTGCCACAACTTAAACCTATTCAAAACCCGGTCTCATTGCGTAGATATGAAGGCCAAACGCTAGGTGTCGATGGATATGCATGGTTACATAGGGCAGCCTTTTCTTGTTCGTGTGAACTAGTCATGGGGAAACCTACTGAAAAATATTTGCAATTTTTTATTAAAAAGTTTGCTTTATTGAGATCATTCAATATTCAACCGTACTTGGTATTTGATGGTGATTCAATTCCTGTAAAGAAAGGTACTGAGCTAAAAAGAAGAGAAAAAAGAATAGAAAATAAAGTAATTGCTGAAAGGTTATGGAAATCAGGTGAAAGAAAGAATGCGATGGAGTTTTTTCAAAAGTGTGTAGATATCACACCTGAAATGGCAAAATGTGTTATTGATTACTGTAAAAATAATAGGATTAGTTATGTTGTTGCACCATTTGAAGCAGATTCCCAGATGGTTTATTTAGAACAAATGGGTTTAATCGATGGCATTATTTCCGAGGACTCAGATCTGCTGGTTTTTGGATGTCGTAAATTGATTACTAAATTAAATGATTTTGGTGAATGTATTGAAATATGTAGGGATGATTTTACAAAGCTGCCTAGAAAATTTCCCATGGGTCAATTAAATGCTGACGAAATTAGAACGATGGTTTGTCTGTCAGGTTGTGATTATACAAATGGTATCCCCAAAGTTGGATTAGTAAAGGCAATGAAATTAGTTTATAGTCTGAAAAAAATGGATCGCATTATCCTTAATATACAGAGAGAAGGAAAACTTAAGGTTCCCAGAGAATTCTATGAGGAGTATGAATTAGCAAATTATGCATTTCAATTTCAGCGTGTGTTTTGTCCCATAACTCAACGAATCGTAACACTTAATCCAATTCCAAGTAATATTTTAGAATCTAAAAGTTGTAAAGAAAAGATATCTAGATGTATAGGTTCCGCAATAGATATTTCAACGAAAACCAAACAAAATATTATTAATGAGAATGATATAAATCATACTCTGCATAAGAAAATTGCTACTGGTGAACTGAGTCCTTACGATTACACCAAACGACTGATCAATAGGGAACAAAAACTGCAGTTAGTATCTAAGTCAGAAGCTACTATCGCTAAACCTACACTAGTAGTTAATTCAATAGATTCATTTTTTAAAGAAGAAACAGTCACCAAAAGAAATCTTAATGGAAGTAGTTTACCGTCGAATACTAGCTCTCATGTACCTGCACTTCAAAGGCAGAGGACAGTGGTTGATAAATTAACAGATACTATTAAACGTAGAAAATTAAGTAGAACAGTTACGTTAAATCAAGACTTTTTAGCTGAAACTGAACCTCAAACTAGTAAATTTTTCAATAAACCTAAAAAAATTACAATAAGTGACGTAAAAACTGAATGTATCGAATACAACAGTTCTCAAGATGATATCCAGACAGAAATCTCAGATTCACTGATATCGACAGAAATTCCAGATTCAATGATACCGACAGAAATTCCAAGCTCATTTCCAGTAAATTACATCAATTGTGAAATAATTGAGCGTAGTGAAAACAGTAATGAAATAAAATCTACTCCGAAATCTGTGGATGACGGAATACAAATGCGAGTTAATAAAAATAATGACAATGACTCCGATAGTTTAAGCGAATTAGAAGAAGGGGAATATCAAAATTATGATAAGCAAACGAATCCAACAAGTATCGATAGTGAACTCTATGATAATGACCAACCCGGTGAAAATGGAATTCAACCCAAAATTGATTTATCTAGTTCTTTACCTAGTGGTGCGCATCGTAGAACAATACAAGGTTGTAGTGATGCCTTACAAAAATTCCGTTATTCAAAATCATTTACATCAAGCCAGTCGTCGAGCAATTCAAATATTGTTATTAGAAGACCTTTAATCTCGCATAACCCTAACGTTAAGGTAAATGAAAAGACAGCCAGATCTACCTTAACCTATATTGAAACCAATGAAAATTTTGGATCACAGAACAAACTAAAGGAGAGACCAGCATTAAGAAAAAGTATTGTCAAGAGAAGATCAAGAACCTATGGTGGTGAAAAACCAAGTACACAATTACATCAGGGTAAAATCACTTTAAATATCCCAGAAGAAAGATCAGTCAAAGGAGTTCAATTACGAGAAAACGGCCATATTTATACAAAAAGATCAGTTTCCTTGCTCTCACAATTTGTCTATAAAGGAAAATGAGTATGTGATATGTAAGAAGATTGTTGAGATACTATATCTCTGATATATTTCATTTAATTAGGGTTTTTGAGCTGATAACTATTACAGAATCAACAAAACTTTGGAGTGATTATTCGACAATATAATAATCCAATTTGGAGTATTATGATTTTTAATATTTTAATTTTATGCTTTTTCTAAGTAACCGTTAATGACTCTTGTTTAATGTAAAAATTCAGGAAGGTGTGTGAAAATATTAAAGTAGAGAACAGTATATATATTGACTAATTCATATGTATATTTATTTAAACACATGGGTAATAAGAAATTAATTTATATGCCATTATTTAGAGTTCTATTTCTAGAGCCTAGACATTTTATACATTTTATACATTTTATACATTTTATACATTTTATACATTTTATACATATTATTTAAAAGACATTTTAAACAGGTATTGTTACAAAGTTGTTAAATTACTTTAATAACAGCATGGGAAACTTACTCTAAAACAACATGATTTAGCGATAGAAAAAAGCTCTGTCTTCGAAGCATGTAAGCTTTATTGATATATGATCAGTCAAGAAGAAATATAATTAGTAAATGAGTTAATATATAAAATGCTATTTTGATTAATGTTTATGTATGCTTGTAATGTTAATTAAGTATATATTCTGCCTTGTAAGAGTATTTTGATTTATTGTGAACTAGCTCTTGTGATATCATTAGTATTGACTTCAGAATCATGGTCAAAACTATATATATAATTTCTAACCAATTCTGTCTCTACACTAGACACATCACTACCAGCATTTGACAAAGCGTAACAATGGCCTGCATGATGTACATTATTATCATCGTTGCTGTTAGTACATTGGATGTCATTATTAGTATATAAACTCTCTTCGGAAACGTTGTCCCTGTCTGAGATTAATATGTCACCAATATTGTCATTAGAATGGGTTCTTTCGTGAAAATTACTCGATGGGCCATCAGAAGATAT
This sequence comes from Jamesozyma piceae, assembly GCA_030674245.1. NCBI lineage: Eukaryota > Fungi > Ascomycota > Saccharomycetes > Saccharomycetales > Saccharomycetaceae > Jamesozyma > Jamesozyma piceae. Next base: position 44,540 of record JAJLYB010000024.1, read on the forward strand.
TGAAGTCACGGGTGTTAATTTAGAAAAACCGCCGCTCTTGAACAGTGATCTTTTGTTAATTGTGTTTGAATTAGATGAGTTAGCATTACACTGCCTATTATCTTTTTTTCTATTAATCAGGGATCTTTCGCTATAAATAGGATATGATAATCTTATCAGGTCTTTAATTTTACGTTTCTCCCTTTTCTTATCCAGTGGATTTTTCATGGAATTGGATTTAGATATATCTCCTGTGTGTGGTGACAGTTGAGGTGGATCTGATAGTGATTTAGATGAGTTAGAACACGACTGAGCCAAAGTTGACGATCCGAATGTACCATCGTAATCAAGTGAAGGATTGATAAAAAAAGTATCCTTATTGCTAATTTTTCTGCCAATGACTGTCTTTTTGTGTAAAACAATTTCTCGTTTCTCAAGAACACCAATTAATCCCCAGACATTGACAGTGATTAATACTTTAATAAAATATGTCAAATTATATTTCCATCTTGTCACGTAAAAATTTTTCGCTGTAAAATAGACTGTAATACAAAAGGATAAAAGAATTACGATGAGATTGTAGATTAATAGAGGAATCACTTCATGGTAATCTTCCCAAATTAGTAGAAGTTTTTGTTTGAACGATAATTTAATCCTTTTCTTTATTCTTTTCCTAACAAGAATGCACCCAAAATTAGACCAAATGAAAGTGAAAACTAATGCGGTAAATAATATGTAAATTAATAATTCAATTGATTTGTATATTACTCTTACGGAGCCATATGTTTTCTCCCAAAAAAGTACACCGAATAAGGTGTTATCGAGAATTAGTATGGCGGAGCCTACACCAATAATCAATCTATTTCTATTATTTAAAAAGGAGGGAACAAATTTCTGCCAATTCGTTTTTCTTGTGTTTTCAATGTTCTGGTATTGCTTTTGTTCCTTTCTATTCTCAGTGGTATCGGTATCGTTGGCATAATAATATTCACTATAAACCATGCCGCCACGACCATTATGTTTATAATTGTTATGGTACATATAATAAACGATATAAATCCAGTTTATATTACTTATTATATTAATCAAGACTTCACAAACTTTATACCCAATGGAATCTATAATTATGTATTCATATGATGTTGTATCATGGTAATCTTCATTATACTGGACCATAAAGACTTCAGTCATCCCTTTGTTCAAAAAGATAGATTGCACTACGGCATAAAAGAACACATAGAATCTAACCAATATAATCTTGCTGTTATGGTTATCCGATGGTAATAATACGATGATCAGGAAAATCATCCATGAACCTGCACAAGCCGCGCATTGCATAAATACAACAAGGATCATGCTATCCATAAAGTCATCCTTTAAAAGAAAATCGTCTGAATCGTCAATAACGGTCCCGTCATCCTTCAAAATTTGAACTGACAAATTATATGCAACATGTTGCAAAAACTCTGTGTAGTTAAGTTTTTTGGTGGATCCAGGGTTATATGAACTATTATCACATCTAATAATCAGAGTTGGGGAGTTTAAAGTCTCGTTATCCAGAAATACGGGATTCCCTGGTTTTCGGGAATCTAATAGAACTAACGAACCACTGGTCAGTAAGCTTGCATAGCAATAATTTGCATGCGGTATCAGTATCATATCCTTTAGTTGATTTGAAAGTAAGCTTGATTCATTAAATCCCTTATATTCATCATTGGGATATCTTGGAGTTGGGAAATGTGGAAATGGGCGACGATGCCAATGGGCATAGTGTCTATGGGAATGAACAGATTTCGTGCTATTGTATTTAAAATCAGACGGGGATGATGGGGGTGGTGGGGGAATGATATATGGGTTAGAGTCTACAGGTCCTTGAATTCCTGAATTGGACGTCCCGGAAGCAGGGATGAGCCTCTGTGCCGGAACTGTTGGAAAATTTGGTGGGGGATTGGGTATTCGGAGCTGATCTGATTTAAATATAAATGCTACAAACCAGACCGCAATAACAATCCATCGAGACATAAATTTTTATTTCAGGGAAAATTTAAGTGTACCAATATGAATATATATATGCTATTTGTTCTGTTTTAAGTTTTTTCTCTTGTAACAGGTTTGTGTTAAATATATTTAAACTTGGCAACCGGTAGTGTTTTGGAAATATCGATATATTTTTATTGATATTGTTTCTATTCCTAATTATTGTTTTTAATATGTACCTTTTGAATTTATTTTGTTTACGTTACAGTATGTAGGGTGCTATGACCAAGGGGATATGGTGTAGTTTATTCTTCTTTGTAGTAATTTTGAATTACTTCCGTTTCCTTCGTAAGATTCAGAATTTTTTTTAAAAATGTTAATTTTCAAAATTATGAAAGAGTGTGTTTCTTTAGCGAGAAAACCGCCCTGATAATAATTACTGGGCACTTGGAAGGCGCATTTACAGGGACCCTATGAAACCTTGAAATGCATAAGTTGTTGCATAGGCAACCGGGGTAGATCTTGTTTGAAGATCCCCCTTGAAACAATAAAGAAAACAAATATTGTGACTGTAAATATGATAAATTAGCGTAGATGCTCATAATGAGAAAGAAGGTATCTAGAATTTCTACATATTTCTTATTGAGAAGAGGGCTTGGCGTACAGAAAACTAATGGTATCTTATTTTACATAAGATCACGTTATATATATTATATTCCCTTAGGAGGTGAAGAGGCGGTTGAACAATCTAATTACATGAAAATTAGTAGATACGCATAACCCCCTCTTGATCCTAAGATGATTGAATTTAATCCACCACATTTTATAGCACGAACGTGAGGTATGCATTTTATACGGCACCCTTCAATTGATTTCCTTCATTAATTTACAGAATTAGATTCTTTTCAAATTTAAAAATCACTCTTCGATGAGGATATGTATACAAGGGAAAGAGTTAAGAGAAATAACGAGCTGGTTTTGCCATTAAATTAAAATACGAAATATTTGAATCTTACTAAAGTAATGGCGCCTACATAAAATACGATTTTTCTACTTTTCTTTTAATAATCTACTAAGTAATATGATAATATATTATAGTCTGTGTATCTACTGAAAACAAAGATTACACTGCGACCACCCGATCAATCAATTATCACTTTGGGCTTTAACAAATGGGGCGCTTAGGCAATACATCAGAAAATATACTATTTACAGAACTCGAAAACCCTGGAATATTAACATTTCTTTCTATCGGACATGATTTCTAAATGAAGTCACCGTTTAAAATTGGGCATTCGGTCTGGTATCTCTTAATGGAAAAGTGCTCTTTGAAAGTTGTAAGTTACAAACCTATGTCATGCGTTAAATACAAAGGAATATGTGTGTGGGAGGGTAACCAATCGAGCATTCATAGTTAGTTATCTATGGCTGCAAGTAGACATCTTCTAGATCGTATTTCTCGATTGTAAAGTGTTTACAGTAACGAAAGAAACAAAACTACTGACACTTATTTATATAATTTCTTATCTGTACATCAACAACCCTTACATAAATACAGATTTGCCCCACATGTTGCAAAAAAAGCAATCACAGTTAAATACTCGAACAACAACAATCGGATTTGTTCTCCCTCGAAAAATTTGAAATTAAAAATAAATATATGAAAAAGAAAAACTTTATCTACGAAATATTGATTATATGAAAATGAAATTGAAAAAAGTGATCACGTATCAATAAATAAATAAATAAATATAAACATATTTTAAAGGTTTAATTATATGGGACACAAATTTCATTTCAGTGATAGTAACTAAATACAGAGATAACAAGATAAATAAAGTCAAGTAACGAAAAGAAAAGAAAAGAAAAGAAAAGAAAAGAGAAAATAGGAAAAATTAGTAAACAAAATAAATAAATATATACAATCATGCTATTCAACGCTATCGTATATTTTCTGCTTCTTACAACTACACATGCCAGCACTGATTCAAGCAAAGGTTTGACCAATGTTCATTTACAAACATTACAAAAACGATTTAAATCATATTATAACTCGAACGATACGATCAAGATTCAAGGGATAACGTTAGGTGGTTGGTTAGTTACCGAACCATATATTACCCCCACGTTATACAACAATGCCACATATCAAATGATGAATAGCTCGGCCAGTGAGAACAGTACTAGACTGTATGATCTACGTAATAGTAGTATCATTGATGAATACACCTTCTGTAAAGCGTTAGGACACACCCGTGCTAGGGAGATGTTAATTAACCATTTCAATACGTGGATTACAGAGGATGATTTTAAGCAGATCAAGGAAGATGGATTTAATTTAGTTAGAATTCCTATAGGTTACTGGGCATGGAAATTGAATCACACAGAGGATTTGTATGTTGGAGACATTGTGTATTCTGACCCATACGTTGGTGAGGGTATACAATTACACTATTTGGAATTAGCACTTGGATGGGCGCAGAAGTATGAACTAAATGTTTGGATTGATTTGCATGGTGCGCCTGGGTCGCAGAATGGGTTTGATAATTCTGGAGAAAGAAATTTCTATGGAAAACTTGGTTGGTTAAGGGATTACAATTCCAAGAGTTTAACTATGTCTGTATGGAATGAAATCTTTGAAACGTATCTTGGTGGTAATAATAACTATACCTGTATTGTTGGAGTTGAGATAATGAATGAGCCATTGAGCACGAAGATTCCTATCAGAAACATTACACAGACATACTATGATGGGTTTGAATTATTTAATGAGAAGACACAAGAGAATGCGAAAAATACAACATTTGTTATCCATGATGCATTTGAAGGTATCGGACATTGGAATTTGGAGTTTAATCCTAAATATCACAATGTATCTGATCAGTATGTGAACCTAACTAATGTGGATTACAGTGCACAAAGTGTGCTAGTTGACCATCACCATTACGAAGTGTTTACCGATTGGCAATTAGCTAATAATCAATATAATAGATTAATGGATATAATTAACTATGGAGATTCCATTAGTAAGGAACTAAAATACCATCCTGCAGTGGTTGGGGAATGGTCAGGAGCGATAACCGATTGTGCAAAATGGTTGAATGGTGTTGGTGTTGGTGCAAGATATGATGGATCATACTATAACACTACATTATACAGTACCCACGATGCACCAGTTGGAAGATGTACATCGCAGAACCCAATTGACGAATGGAATACTACATATCGCCGAGACGTTAGACAGTTCATTGAGGCACAATTAGCAACGTATAATGCTCGGACGAGCGGATGGATCTTTTGGAATTGGAAGACGGAGAATGCGTACGAATGGGATTATTTGAAACTGAAGGAGTCAGGGTTGTTTCCCCAACCGTTTAATAATTTTACGTATTTTGAAACCAATGGATCTGGTGCGATGAATTCTGCGGTGTCGGTGTCGTTATCCATGGAGGCGTATCCAACCACATCGCTGCCTTCGTCAAGTGAAATGTCTAGATCCGAAGCAGTCGACAGCACAAGTACAACCAAGGGCACAAAGAGCAAAAAAAACGGTGGGTCCATTAATAGAATAAACTTTAGGGTGGGTCTTTCCAGCGGAAACGGTGCTGGTGTAGGTCTGAATAAGGTTTGGCGGGGCTCACTGTGTGCATTGTTTGTTTCCATAGCCGCTATCTGTTTCATGTTTTAAAGGGATATTGGTGTGGGTATTTATCCGGATGTTATGGGGGGAGGAATGAACGGAACGGATCGGAATATTGTGTCCAATACAATAATGAGGTCATGCATATTTTACGTTTATTGCTGTGTGTTGGACCAGTCAGTTTCCATCTTATCTCATCTTATCTCATCTTATCTCACTTCACCCCATCTCGGTAAACGAGCATGATTATGAAACAGGTGTGTATGTATATACTTCTATATTTATTTACAAAACTGTGTAAATTATAATTAAAACAATCACTACTTTTTTTTTTCTTATTATTTGTCAAAGTATATCTTACCGGAAAAACCAACCGATTCAATTGGATATATGCAGATGGTAGCAATATATGAGTGCTCTTTGTGTTCTCTTATTGGACCATGCCGCAGGCAAGAATTACAATATCGAGTCTGCATGTGGAAAGCGCAAACATAATTTGTAATGAACTTATCAAACGTTTCAAGAACGGTAGACAAGCGACCAAAATGGCTCCAACAAAAAGACTGTCTAATAGAAAATGAATACACACCAGAGTTTACCATTTATATTCGTTCGGAAATGTTTGAATATTGTTTTCACATCCTGGTTAATGACTCTTTTTCTAATTTGTTTGTATCTTGAACTGATATATATTATTATCAAGCAAAGTAAAGTAAAGTAAAGTAAAGTAAGCGCATGTATAGATCCGGTTTTAAATAAAACATGTGATAGCGTTAAAGTTAAAGGAATACCAAATCCGATGGCGATGACCTGGGGTATTATTGTGACTAGTTTTGTATAAGACTAATGTTGCATGCATGTTCTGCGAATCAAAAACCAAGAATGTACATACAATACCGTACAGCGGATATTCGATTTAGTGAACGGTACTACATACTAAAAACCGAAGATTTTATCCGGTTTACACAAAGTGGTGGCTCGAATACAATGGGACATAGAATAGTATCAGTCAGTATACCCTTTTTCTTGATTAAATAAAAAAAAATGGTTTGTACGACATTTCCTGTCTGGAAAGAATCCAGCAGAGGAAGTCACATACATATATCTCCATATATATTGTCTAATGTCTGTGTTTTTTAGCCGAAGATGTGGTTCCGTGGATTCATGGTGAGGTAAGGCCTTTCGTTCGGCACACAAAAATAGAATACAAGAATGTATAAATCGGAAACAATATTTTAATATATATGATACTCTTGTTATTATTCTGGACGAACGGCCACATTAAAATAATCAGTTACACAAAGATTTAAGGGGAACACTTAACCATTTTACTTTGTGATGGAAACCAAATGATACAAACCAACTAACTGGTGGAAACAAGAAACAATGAATGGTCATTGGTTGTGTTACAAGTATTCCGGTGGATCTTGGAAATTGTGTTGTTATGTCTGCTGCGATTGGTGATATCACAGTAACCAATACACAAGTTCTATTATGCTTATTGGTGACATATCACACACCCTTGTCGACATCACTGAAACCATAAACGTAAAATCCTCTAAAAAAATGCCACATGTATTTTCCTTCCATCGCTTATTTCCCCCCCATTAATAGTGGAGGTTATCTCCACTACACACACACACACACATACTTTTAACTCCTGACCATATTTGGTAAACCAGTCAATCCCTCCTATAACCATCACACTTGATATTATTACGAAACTCTAATCTTATGTATATCCCACACCATTGATATGTCACTCTCCAAAGAGTCGAGCCCAGACAGCCTTATCACACTATTCAAGCGGACTTGAATAGTGGTGCATCCGTGCACCCACATAATTACTCACACATACTCACTTACTACATCGTTATGTATCTTTTACGTCAAGCGTATATCATCACTGCACTGCAATGTCCATGCGCGTACGAGATTGACAGTGCAATCCAGTAATTTCCGGTAAAAAAATAAAAAATAAATCATTCCATCATTCACAAACTCCAGTTTTTTTTATACTATTTCTGCTCTTACCGTCCCCTATGTCGGCGAGTTCCGCGAATCAGTGGGCCAATTTTTCCGGGAATTCATTCATTTTCTATATACATTTGAAAAGCTGTGATGGTTCTCTCTCTTTCTACGCACCCGCGAGGCTCATCACCACACACCACCGTCTGCCCAAGGAACACTAACTACACCTACAGTGTATTGTGTTGCATTGCATTGCATTGTATTGTATTGTATTGTATTGTTCCGTTGTGCACATGCTCTCCGTCACAGGCACATTCCATTTCGAAATTCTCGACTGAGAGTTTTTTGTTTTTGTTTTCGCCTTCGTAATTGTTGTTTTGCCGCTGCTTGCCCGGCAAACCGATATCGATTCTTTCCCAAACGGGACTAGATTTGACTAAGCCATCTATCTATCCAGTTCTTTGTACCTTTAATCTCAACCAAATAACCAAATAACCAAAACAAGAGTAATACCGGTTTTTCCACAGCTATCATCACCACCATCATCATCATCAGCCAGAAGCCAGAAGCCAAACTAAATATTGATAGCCAAGAAATATTTACGTATCTGATCACTGATTATTATTACTCAAGAACTGAAAATGGTGGGTGTGAATACCAATTTCATATCACATTAATCAATCAGATTGATTATATTGATTTGTAATTCAGTTTTTCCTTTCATATACTTTTGAAAAAATTATGGAGTACATAAACAGCTTATATTCATCAAGAATTATTTAACTTTTTTCTAGAATGGTTTACTATTAATATTTCTCATCTTCTCTTTTATTTATGCCTATTCTTTTTCTTCTATTCCTTTTTATCTTCTACTAAAATAATAACAAATCAGTAAAGAACCACTTTTTCTTACAGATTTTAAACAAAAAAATCAATCAATCAATACACTCTAATTTCTAATTATTAATATAAAAAATACAACTTTCGACATCGATAATGATTAAGTACATGATGAATAACAATAACACACATCAAAATTTTGCTTATGGAATGAACACACCAGCAATTGTAAGTGTACCAACTCCGGTGAATTCTAGTGCATCCACTTCTGCCTCCGGCTCAGGTTCAGGTTCGGCTTCCGTTTTAAGCTCACAAAATTTAGTCACATTAGTTAACCCTTCTACTATCCCACCACTATCTGCTCCAATACCAGTAGCAAGAAGAAACTATACTTACACTGCCCATGTCCCAATTCAATCCTCCACACCAATTTATAATACTAATGACAATAACGTACAACATTTACATGGTACAATGATGGTACCAAAGGCTGCACCACAACATAATTTTATTAGACTACCAAGGGTATTTTCTCCACCAACTCTCTACACTCCAACACCAGTGTCACAACAACCAATATCTAGTGACTTTATTTCTCCAAACTCCCACTCGTACACTTACTCCAACTCTCAATCTCAATCGCAATCTCAACCCCAGCCTCACTCTCAACCTCAACCTCAACCTCAACCTCAACCTCAACCTCAACCTCAACCTCAACCTCAACCTCAACCTCACCCACACTCAAACTTACATTCACCAAACGTACTACCATCTTTCCAATACTTAGAGGACAACAGAAGGCACTCAGTCAACCTTGCTGTCTTAACCCAACCAAAGGACCCAATATCCTCTTCACCTTCCATTTCTCCTCCAACTAACCAAACCATAAACAAAAGACTATCTCTACCAATAATCAAAAACGAACATGAACCATCAATAAACAAAATCGTCAAAAGGACCCAAACACATAAAGTCTACAACAAAGGTGAAGTCTATAATGAACAAGGCCAATTGATCGGAGTTTCAGGTAAATTATTAAGGGATACAAAGAGAGCTGCTCAGAACCGCTGTGCTCAAAAAGCTTTCAGAATACGTCGCGAGAAATATATCAAGGATCTTGAGTTAAAGTCTAAGAAGTTTGATCAATTGATTAAGGAACACCCAGATTTTAAAGCAGCCGTTGAACAAATGAAAATTTTCCAAAAATAAATTAATGTTAAAATTATTATTATTATAAAATCACTTCGAAAAAATACTCGACCCTCCAATACCACATTCGTCATCGATTTATTTATTTATTAATCGATATTACTATGAATATATAGAAACACCAACATATAGATTTAAATAGAAACCCCCACCCCACTCTATATATTTATAATTCAATTTCAATTCAAAACATTTGTATTACATCATGTACTTGCATATTTCCTATATATATATATATATATATATATATATATGAGATTTTAAATTATTTACCTTTGACTAGTACGGATAATACCAGCAGCGATCAATGTTTGAATCTTCTTAAATACATCAGGGTTCTTCATATGTTCTTGTAACGCAGCAGGGTTGGTTTGAGCTTGTTGTAAAATACTTTGCATAACAGGGTCTTGCATAATCTTTTGCACTTCGGGGTCTTTCATGGCTCTGTTATAAGTTTGTTCAGCGGTCTCATTACCATCGGCAGGTTCAAATCTCTGTTGTGCAGCCTTCATATATAATTGATCGATTTCTCTGCTGTTGGAACCAGAATTGACTTCGCTATCCTTGGTTCTGGCAACATCCAACGTCTCTAAAGCTGCAGAAAATTCTCTAACTGCAATTTGTGCAGTTGCCTTTCTAATGTATGCTCTAATAAAATTTGGATCCTTTTCAATGGCTTTGTCACAATCTTTGATCGCATCAGGGAATGACATTAATTTAGATAATGCAGCGGCTCTGTTGGAATATCCTCTAGCATCTTCAGGTGCTCTTTGAATCATTTCAGTATATGCCTTGACAGCGCTTGGCCAATCACCCTTTGTGAAAAACTCCTTACCTTCCAAACGAGCCTCTTCGGCCTTCTCAGGATTGATATATTCTTCAGCTTCCTTCTTTTTTAATTCCTTTTCAGTGTTTCTCAATTTAGTCAAAATTTCAGGGGTTCTATGTTCGGTTAAGGATTTCTGGTAGTAATCAATAGCTTGTTTGAAATCCTTTAATTTACAGTACGCATTACCAATACGGGAAAAGGACTTAGCAATGACTTTATAGTCGGCCCTCATTTCTCTACCTTGCTCAACAGCATCCTTTAGTGTGTTAATAGCAGTTTCAAAATCACCTTTTTCAAATTCAGCAGCTGAACGATTGTTTAAGTATGTGATATCTTTGTGTAATGACCATGCCTTGTCATATAATGCGATGGCTTCATCGAACTTGTGAGCTTTGTAAGCGCTGTTACCTTCGGCCTTAGCGGCATCAGCCTCTGCCTTAGTTTTATCTTCTTCATCAACTTCCATTGGTTCAGGTTCAGATTCTTTTGGAGCTTCTTTTTCTTCTTGAGTTTGTGGAGCTGATGATGATGCTGATGCAGTTGCTTCTGCCTTCTTCTGCTCAGGTTCCTTTGGCATAGAATTTGATTGACCCAAATCAGGCATATTTAAATCAACGCCCATTAAAGTAGCCATGATAGTCATCAATCTTGGATCACTGAATAATTCAGATCCTAATGCTTGTGGGTTTGTTCTGTAACTTAATAGTTTGGCTACTAATTGTGGATCTTTCATCATGTCTGCTGTCTTTGGATTATTCTTTAGGTTTTCAATCAAGTTTGGATCAGAAAATAATTTAGTTAAGCCTAAGTCTGGTTCAGCTTGTCTTGAAGCTTGTGTACGTTGAACTTGTTCTAAACCGTCCTTAGCAGCTTTGTTGTTAGGGTCTAATTCTAAAGCTTTTTTATAATTGTTTTCAGCTTCATCAAGATCACCTAGACCAAAATGAGCAGCACCTTCTCTGTTGTAACCTTTTGACCAAGTTGGATTGATCTTAATACATTCCTCGGCATCTTTCAATGCATCGGCAAATTTCTTCAAGGAAGTATATGATGCAGATCTATTGGAATACAATACATGGTTTGGTTGTTCTGAAACTTCAATAGCTTTACTAAATAATTCTATTGCCTTTTCATAATCCTTGGCGGAGAATGCAGCATTACCTTGCTGTTTATACTCGTCGGCTGATAATGACATTATAATATTATTATTGTTATTATGTTGATAAGATTTCTTTGATTAATGTATATCTATAACCCGATTAATCGATTGATACCTTCTATAAGCAATTACACACAATAGATAAGTAATTAAGAATAAATATTTTCTTCTAAATTCGACTTTCTTAAATATATAATACAAAACCTACATGATTCCCGTATTTAACCAAGAACTATTGATTTCAAACTGTCCTGACGGGGGCGGCCTTACTGAAAAATTCCCTTAACAAATTTTTTCTTTGTTTCGATTTATTTCTAGAAGATTCTGTAACTTTGTACGGACAGGGCAGTCACGTGCCAACAGTAATATCATAGAGTTACCATGTATATATTACTGGGTTGTAGTTCAACATCGTCCGAAATCACAGCATTGGTCTTGAAGGAGTCATCTGAGGTCGCCACAAATAGGTGCTCTTCACTGCATACCAACTTGACAACACTGTTGGAATCGAACTTCTTCAGCTGCTTCAATTTTCTCTTAGTCTCAAGATTCCAAAATGAGATACATCCATCGGAGCCACCAGTCAGGAGTTTAAGTGAGTTGGGAACAAATCCCAAAGCATTCACTGGGAACACAAACTGTGCATCTGTTAGGTTCATTCTGTGGCACCGGAAGGCAAATTGTTTACTTTGGTCCTCGAAATATTCTACCGCGACACGACCATCAACACTACTTATCACGTATCCATCACCTTGGGGCGTTAGTTTAACATCTCGTATTTGATATTTCAATGCCGACTGGAGCTCTATTCCAGTATCATTTTCACACAAGGGAAATTTAAACCATCTTAGCATGTTACCTGTAGTGACTACAATCAGTTGTTTCGCATCACTATCTAATGTTAGAATCTTACGGTCTTGTCCTAACCCTAAGCTCATTTTGACCATATCCTTTTCTAAATCAATAACATGAATAGACCCATCCCAGGACCCATATATAATTCCCTGCTTGCCGTTCGTTAGTTTGTAGGGAAATATCTTGCATATTCCTAAACTTGCTATATTATCACTACTATACACCATGGAGATCAATTCGTTTATCTCGATATCATACTGTAATATTTCGCCTTGTACAGACCCCACAAATATAGATAGATCATTGATATAACAACAGCAAAGCAATGCATATCGATGCTGTACTCTTCGTATCAGTTGTAGATCTGATACTGTATATATTGAGAGCGTACCATCCCAGCATGTTATTAAGAGGCAGTGACCAATGGATGGCAATGAAAATAGTTTCAGATCACTTATATAATCTAACGGAACATTTGGTAGGGCTACTGGTGTTTCAGTGTCGTTATTTGGATTGGTACTGTTCATCTAAAATCCTATATTTACTTGATGCTGTACTGCTATTTCTTTAATAGGGCAAGTGCATTTGGTTTGTATGTTCTTAATGTAATTTTCTAAATTAGTTTCAAGCCGCGTTTGTAAACATAGGCAACTATTCGTGTTAGAAATTTTGTATATTTAAGCATATATAAGGTGCACATCATATGAAAACAAATTTTATGTAGGTGCGTTAGACAATCTAATATAAAATGGCTTGAGTAATTTAATGTTTTATTGTGTATAATATGCAAAGATATATATATATATATATGTGTGTGTGTGTGTGTGTGTGTGTTTGTATGTATGCGAATGTGAATGTGTGTATGCAGGGGGCGATTAAAGAGTTATATAAATTCTGGACAATTTTCTAATTATTCACTATTATTTGCTTTTTAAATACTGTTTCAAGCTCATTTGGGTCTCTAATCTCTTCACCATCACTATCTAGCACTATAACTTTTGTATCTGTAGTAATTGCACTAACCTTTAACCGTTTACAATTGTTGTTATTATCTGATTCTTCTTCTGGTATTAAATTCCTCTTTAAATGACTCAAAGATTCGACCCCTTCAATATCACTCTCATCTGAACTGATATTTACATTGTGTTTTATTGCGTTCGTACTAGTTGTTTCCTTCTTGCCTTTCTTTATTGATGTTTTTTTGGTATTGCTAGTACTCTTTAGCTCAGGTGTAGTAGGTGGTGTTTTCAAACTTTCGATTTCACGTATTTTATTCCTTTCCTGTAGATTTCTCTTTCTTAATTCACTTGCTTCTCTTTTCAATTGTCTCAATTTATCGATTTGTTTTTGACTTTTAAAGAAATCTGGAATTTGAGTCTCTAAAAACTCTACCCAATTATCACAATCTTCCCAGATCTGGTAGTCGATATATCCATGCCATGTTGAATCACCAACACTAGTCTTATTCACCAGAATAACAAGGCCACCGCGTTCATGAACTTGTTTACTGATTTGTTTAACAACTCTTTTAACACCGTCGACTTTTAAACTTGTTCCCATTATGATGAAGAAATCAGGTTTGCCTCTTAGAATGTCTGAATTTATTCCAGAAGTAATTAAATCAGTTGAAGGATGATTTTCCCCATAGAGGACAATGTTAGGTCTTAATATACCATTGTTATCAAGGGCTCTTTTTCCCTGTCTAGATCTCTTGAGGCTAATGTCTTCACAATTTGGACATACGGGCAATTCACCTCTTCTAAAGGTTCTTGCCCAAAACCGACTCCATTGAAACACATGGAAACATTTTGTACAAGTTAATGAATTCAGGTCCCCGTGTAACTGGATGACATCCAGACTTTTCCACAAGGATGTCTTTGGTTCATAGTGATACTTTTGCTTTTGTTGTGAACTTCTGTTACTAGACAATTCTAACCCAAGCATATCTTCCAGTCCATCGATATTTTGAGTGTAGCATCTTAATAGCTTATTTCTGTCTTTTAGATGTGCAATGAACTTGTGTGTCTTTGTGGGTTTGGCTAGTTTGCAACTACTATACAACTTCTCCATGAATGTTGCCCATACTGAAATCTTTAGTTCATCTCTAAACAATGATATATCAAACATCTCCTTCCCTGAACCTATTGAGATGTTTGGGTATTCTTTCTTGACTAGGTTATATAGACCATCAGATGATCTGAAATCAGGGATTCCTGCATTGCATGATATACCAGCACCTGTAAGAGCGATTATTTTACGGGATTTGTTTAATAGTTTATTTATATCTTGTAATGTTTCATTCAAGGGATCTAAATTTAGGATATGGGTAAGCTTGTTTCTTTGCAACACGTTTTCATTGTTAGAATGTGTAGGGGATAATGGCTGGATCGATTTGGTCCGGGTTGCCTTTGAAGCGGGAGATTGTAAGTGTAACTGTTCTTTTTGTCTTTGTTTACGGGATTTATTTAGGGAGAGTTCTTGTTCGTCAAATGAGGAGGATCTTTGGCCCATGCTCAGAAGTAAAGATGTACTTTCAATTTTGGTACTGCTTCTACCTGTCATGTTTAATTATATTTAATATTATTAATATTAATATTAAGGAAGGAGGGACGGAATAATTTGAAATAGGTTCTTGCTGGCCTATTAGTTATTGAATTGGTTAAAAAGGTATGATTATTTTTGTTTCTAACTTTTAATCCATTAATTAGTTGTATCCTTAATATTATTTATTACAGTAAGTAATTCACAATATCTCCAACGTTAGTGCAAAATTCCTTTATACCTTTAAATATGAAACAGAAACAGAAGTTAGCTAGTTGACTTTTATTCAAAAAGGTTTATAAATTGATCTTTGCACAAAATAAAAATTTCTTCATACGTAGTACTTTATATTTATAACAGTTGTTAAATCTCCTGTATAATAAATAATATACGCAAAGTTTTCTGTTGCGTTCGTTGTTGACGACGACGACGCAACATGCGGAGCGGTGCGGAACGAAAGCAGATGGTTTGCCTGTTTTAGGAAATATTGAACTCACGTATTTGCATTTTACCCAAACAGGAAATAAAAAGGTTGTATACTACCCGGACGTACAAATTGTCTTTTGTACTGTTTCGTGGGGGGTGTTTTATTCAGTGTAAAGGATATAGCATAGAATGTATAGTACATAGAGAGTTGGTGCTGTAGAAACGTCCTAAATAATTTGAAAGGACTCGTTGGTTAATAAAGATTGTTAGAGTAGCACCGTTGGTTGAGATACTAAGATAGTGAGATATTATAGTCTCACTGAGTCTACACCAATCAGTATATATCTATATAGTTATCTATTTATTTATTTTTCACAATCCTTCTAATAATTTGATACGATAACGCGAAGGTATTCAGCTACTTGATGAAACAACAAAGAGATTAAACAAAGACCCTTCGGTTATTCGGGCTTAATCTGTGCAAGATACCCAGTAGTAACTTCCATGGTATCTGATTTCGGCGTATTCTTAATCGAACTACCAATGTACAATTTGTAGAGCAATCATCGTATTTACCTTGGGCAAGAGAGCAGGCCCCTATTTTCAGAAGAGTATGATCTGTCTATAACCTATCTCCTTGCTCCTCGCCCGTATTTACGGTTCGGACTTCAATTGAATCTGTATTGAGCATACTCATAATTTACAGAGCCAGATTAGCTACGACCATAGTTTGTCTCGGTGAACACAAAGACATTTGTTTCCAACATTTGGAGTGATTAGTGCAAGTCACAGAGTCACTGTTGCACATTCATGACTGATACAATCTTTGTAAAACACCGTTCATTGTGCACTGTGCGCTGCTCGTACAATACGATGAGGGGGCTTAATATGCACGCCTTGTTTTGTGTGTGGGGTGTGGGGTGTGGGTCCCGGAATGACTGACTGACTGACTTTCACAGCCCCTCCCCTGATGTATTTTTTGACACATTATGGAATCAATGAATGGATCTGGAGTATATAAAGGGCCAAGAACGATTAAAGGGTTTGAAAGGTGATCACTTTTAACTTTTAATGTCAGTGTAACTCTTTACAAATAATATATATATCTATATATATTTATATCACTATCAAAGTTAAGATTTATTTATATACATAATAAAGAAAACTTATTGTACTATTTTTTACCTAATAAATTCGATAATTATCCGATATTTAATAGAAATAAAATCAGTTTGCCTGTATAGTTTTTATGTATTTCAATGATGAAGATGAAAGAATAAGAACTTCCTACAGAAGAATTAAATTCAAGCAAAATAGAAAATTTGATGACCACTCTAACTTTAAAAAATGCGTATCCTTCAATACAGTTCCGACCCTAAAGGTAGATTCGATATACGATAAGTATGGCACAGAGTTTGAAGGAGTTAAGATACCAACGGGAGCAAAATATAAGCAATATTATAATTATGGAGAATTAAATAGAATGCTGACCGCACATAACTCCGAATCATTTTTAAAACACACACCACATAATAAACATGCAAATTCAAAAAATCCAATTTTATCATTTAATGAAGTATTTCAGCTCACTCCAGAAGGAAAAATTATAAGGCGAGATTACCCCAGTAAACCATATATTATTAATGAATCTTTCATACTAACTAAAGCTCATCAAAATTGGCAAAGACTCTGGTCAGAGAGAAAAAAACGAGTTGATGAAAATTTAAAAAATAGTTTAATTACTTTCAAGTATGAAGGTATTATTTTGAAATCATTAACTCAAGCAAACGATAATAGTAGCAAGAGAAACTCAAGACTACTAGTCTCCTCTACTTTCGACAGGCATTATGAAGGGCTTAAAACTTTAATACCACAATATAATAATCTTATGTTGCCAAGAACAATACTCTGCCACATTGATGGGAGAAAACATACATGGGTAGCATTAGACTGGCTAGTTAAAAAATTTGTTCAATCAACAGACCATATTGTTATTATAACAAATCTACCCAAATTTTTAAATAATTCTAAAAACACAACAGAAAATGAAAAGGGCTTATGGACAACAGGTTTTTATAAAAAATCAATACAATCTAAATTAAATAACATTTTCAACTATGTATCCCTGCTGGTTCCAAGTGGTACTGAAATTAAAATTACAATAGAGATTGTGATCGGTAAGGCAGATAAAATACTACTTAATGCGATAAATATATACCAGCCGGACTTAATAGTTACCAGTACATTGAAATGGGAAAGAACGGATAGTTTAATCACTCTTAGGTCAAAACGATTAGTTGATAAATTAATTCTTACATATCCAATACCGATTTATATAGTGCCTTCTAAACGAATGTATCAATTTGAATTGGATTTGCAAAATGACTTTGGTGAGAAAGATGGAGCACAAAGGAAAATAAAAACTAAGAATAATTATAAAAATTATCCGTCTTTCGATTCGATTTCTAAATCTTTTTCAAATACTACCGATATCGAATCAACTTGGGGAACAGATGATACGGACACAGAGACAGAAGCAGTTGTTACTGACGAGGAATTTGATCAAGAAACTTTAGAAACTTTATGGAGGACTAGGCTTATTCAAAAGGCCAAAGCACAAAGGGGTATTATGAATAATGATTTAGAGCTGATAGATAAGGATGAATCATTACGTATGGGTGAAAAGAAGTTAAACAAGCTTGACGTTATTGTGAATAACTCTTTAAATTTTTCAATTAGTATGGACAAAGATGATTTAAACAATAATCAAGAATTCGATAGGTTGAAACGAACCATTTTAGGGCATCCAGTCAATTCATATATAGATAGAAAACCAATGGTTGAGGTTTTAAGTCGACCTTCTAAATCCAAGAATATCACAGGTAGCAAAACTAAATACACGAAAGGTTCACCCACTAATCAAATTAAATTTGCTTCGAATGTCAAGGAATCCGATGGTCGTGGTGGTTTAGGTAATCATCATATAAGAAAATACAGCTTAGAAGATGAATCGAGAAATAAAAGCATGATACCATTACGGAAAGTGAAAAGTACAGGTGTAATAAAAAAATCAAAATCAAAATCAAACTCAGAAAGCACTGCTTTATCACCAGCTTCAGCTTCCCTAGGTAGTGGAATGAAGCGACCACCTAAAACCTTATTGACAGTATTCAAGTCGCCTACTTCATCATCTGGTTCTAATTCAACTAGTAAGCATAGCAGCCGTAGAAATAGTAATAGTAGTGAACTCAGTAATTTGTCAACTACAACAACAAATAGTAGTACCAGTAATAGTAGTAGTACTTCTAGAAGAATATCCAAGATGTTCGGTTTTGGGATGTTTTAAATCAATTCTCGAAGCATATAATAATTAATATTCAGTTCTTTTTAATAGTTTATACATGCATTATTATTATTCAACATATTGCACATAGCCTTATGTTTTTGTTTGATTGTTTCCGTCAAAATGGAGATGGTCCTTTTTAAATAAACTAAAAGAAAAGAAAACACGAAAAGGGGTGTTTTCAAACACTTGATTAGTCATATGGATAAAGAAAACTTACTATATAAGCAACTAAGCATTCTTCAAAAGAAAATATCCTTGTCAATAATAATTAAAACCACAAAAATAAGCTCTGCATTAGATTTATATTAAATTCAAAATGGCAGGCACATATCAAATTTTTGGAAGGACAGTCCAATCACATACTTTGGCAATTGCAACATTGCTAACAGTAGGAGTTGCAGGATTCGGTTTAAGCAGAGGAGGTAAACCGGATTCGAAGCTTATTGTAAACACAAACACAAGTACCAAGATGAAAGATGATGAAGGTATTGATGTTGGGAAATTGATCAACGATTTTATTAACGAAGACGAGCCTGTTAAAAAGTAATATAGATAAGCATACCTTAAATTTATATTGATTGAAAGAAGACCTGTATCATCATCTTGAACTACTTTTTGATTTTAAATAGTTTATACAATTAAATAAATAGGCAATTGAATTAACTTAATAATATAAATATTCCTTACCATCGTTATTTTTTAATCTTCTTAACATATATTTCTTCAGTTCTTTTATGCTTAGTTAAAATTTCTTTTAAAATAAACCCTGCAATATCAGTCTCTTCAAAATATGACACATGTGCTTTTATTGCAGATACAATGTCAAGTTCTAATAAACTAGGAGGTAATGAATAGTCAACCCGCCCTGAACGATTTAAGCCAATAAATTCAGTTTTAGTATTACCGGTTAACTTTAAGCGTTGATCTTTTGAATCAGATTGTTCGTCTGTTTTATCGGCATCATTATTTTCCTTATTATTATTCTCTGATGCTGTTGGTAAGCCATCCCATAACGTTCCACCCATTTCGATCATCTTAGTCGTAAATCCGTCTAATTCTGACCAATGTGGTAAATACATCGGTTCATATTTAGTCATTTGAATATCTACCAATGGTTCCATCCTATATGCCACGGGATCGCAATAATGATAAATATTATATAAATCATCACAATTTGGTCTACTAGTTTTTACTGGTAACAGTTTAAATTTATCTTCCTTTTTGATATTAGATGACCTTGGTCCAATTTTCACTCTTTGTACTAGTTTCATTAACCCAACAGGAGAACCAACGCAGAAGAATTTGGAAACGTCAAAATTTAATTTAAATTTTCGAGTATGAGATAGTATATCAAATAAAATTACGCTTCCTAGGGAATGACCAATTAAATGAACTGTTCCATCAAATTCTGGATTGTTTTTAAGATAGAGTTCATATGTCTCATTTAGTTGCTTAGTTACCTCCTTTAAAATCATATCTTGATAGTATGGGTCTTGATAAAGTAATACATCAAGAGCAACATCGCCTATTAATTTTCTAAAGGGCATAATACCAGGTATGGTTATGTTAGACAACGTGGGTAGCTCGGAGTTTTCTGTATCTTTCCCGTCAATATCCTCAGTTTGAAATTTGATTGAGTGTCTCCAAGTAATGGGTAAAACTTGGACTCCAGAATTTGTACTCCAATCTTTTGGATGATGCTGCTTATTTAAATCTTTTAATTGTTTGGATTTAGAATATAACTTCTTCATATTAGTTCGAAGTAAATTGACAGTGTGTGAAAAATTAACATATTCGTATTTCTTACCTAATGTCTGTCCAATACCATGAACACATAAGATTAAATGATTGATTTTACGAGTATTATTAACATTTCCACTGTTGTTGTCAATGCTGGTATCTTGATCATTATAGTCATTAACTAATTGAATTTTTTCAATTTCATTTTCAGTTTGATCATTACTTTTCTTTTTATTTGGTGTTAAATATGATGTTAATTCATCATATACATCCCAACTAGTTAACTCTGTTAAATATGATGATGGACCATTTTTAATTACTTCGTTCACTTCTTTATTTTCTATTAACCTGTCAGTGTTAGGGTCGCTGGAAGCTGTTGTCTCACCTTCATTTCCACCAGTTAAAAAGGGGGAAGTACCAGTTTTGGGTTTTCGTTTCCCTTTAAATATCCTCACAGAATTAAATGGGAAATAATTACACCAACCAGATTTCAAGTATTGCAGAAACAAATTACCACCATCCATATTCTTCAAAATATAGCCTTCGTCGCCATCTATCCCGTCCAGAAACAAAACAAACTTACCCTCGTCGTAGTCACCCACTAATTTCAGAACCGTATTTTTTGGTGAGCCATGTAGTTTATCCAATTCATCACTTAACTCACCAGCTAATGGTGTACCATTGGAATCGAACCATACACCACGGCGAACTTCATAACTGGGGCCAACCCAATATGTGGGTTTCATCACCAGTTTATGCATATCAACAGTAAATAATTCATCCTCCTTTACGTGGATGGATTTATTCTGGTTTTTCTCAATCTCTTGTAATGCACTTTCTAATTTTATTGCGTCTTTCTTAGTAAATTCCTTAAAATTTTGGGGTTTAGTTGTCGGTTTATACGATGGTTCAAGCGGATTTTCTTTAGGAATGTCTGTTGCGTAATACCATGATATAGTTTTTAAAGAACGTGTCAATATTATACTACGCCTTGGTCGTATGATTAATCTTTGCATTTAGAAATTCAATGCACATTTCTGTTTGATCGTGTCTGAAGTTTTTTAGAAACCTTATTTTTAGATGTTATTTTATTTATATGTGATTATTTCCGATGACTAGATTTTTGGTTGTGTAAACATAAAAAAAGGAGAAACGGTATCTAGTGGGGTTAAAATACAAACAATTTTAAATAATTTGTTTTGAAAGAGGTGCATGGAACATACAGATCAATAAAGATCAATTAGGTTATATAATTAATTACCTTACTTTATATAGCTAGAAATAACTGAAATTGAATATACATTATAATAAAAGCTGGAGTGAATCAAAACCTCTAATTAAAAGATGAAGCATCGAGATGATATAATTGATTAAAAACTACTATAATATATACGTATATTTGTATATTTGTGTATACCGATAACTATTTTATTAATCTTGGTGATTGTATGATCCACGTAATTTTGATTTTGCTCGTAAATTATAGTGCCTTGATCTTCTCTCAGTTTCCGGTAAATCATTGACAGCGAATACATCGTGTCTTACTTTCTTTTCGGCTGGCCTCAATCGTTCCTTTAACATAAGATCGATATCCTCATCATCATCAAATTTAACATTATTATTATTGCTTCGTAGTGATCTTTTTCTGAGACTACTGTTCTCGTTAGGTAAATCTTTATATGCAGAATTTGGTCCTGCTGATCTGGTTATAATTGTCCTCGTTAACGATTGTTTTTCGTTACTCTTGATAGTTTCCAATATAGGACTTGAGCAAGATGAATCTGAAGAATTTGATGATGGTGATGGGGTATATAGTTTTTCATCATTATCATCTGCATCATTTTTGTCACCACCTGGTGTTTGAAATCCTTCTTCTGGTTCTTCCTCTTCCTCCTCTGCTGCTTCCTCTTCTTCTTCTTCTTCTTCTTCTTCCTGGTCACTTGGTGCAGCTAATAAGATATTTAAATCGTTTTGTGCTTCATCAACCATATTGATTAAATCTTTAAAATCTTCATTTTTGTATAACTTTTCGAGATGATTAGTCTTTCGTATTTTTTCACCTATCTTGTTATCAATGATGCTATCTTTTGATATTCTTCCATTTGTTGTTGATGTTATCATTGTATTCCTAATGTTTAACTTACTTGCATTGTGTTTCTTAGGTAATGTTTTCATAGTTGGTATAGCAACATTATAAGGTAAATAATCTTTCTTTGGGTCTAACTTCAATAATTCAAATTTTGCCAGCACATCTGGATCTTGTCTATTGTTAGATAATAATATTTGATTGTTTAATATAGCTAGTGGCTGTGTTGAATATAATTTTTGGTGTTTTAAACGTGAATGGTTTACTATTCCTTGTGCTGATGTGAATTCTGAACGGTTACAAATTGAGCATGTGATAATTATAAGAATTCCATCGAACCTTCTAAATATTGGTTCATTATTTTCTGTTTTACCTATAATGCCACTATTGTTTGATAGGCATGATTGTGAATATTGCCTTCTATGATGTGAATTCATTTGATTTGGCTTAAATTTATGAATTTCAAACCCTGATGGTTCGGAAGTTATTGTTTCTGTTTCATTTGTTGGAGAAGGAGATATTAATGGGTTGGTGCTGTTATTATTATTACTTATACTATTGCTAGGATTATTATTGCCGTCAAATAAACTTCCGTGGCTCTTACTTCTAGTTTGATAATGATGCTGCGGTATATGATTATTCGTGTGCAATGGCAAATTCATTGAAAAGAAGGAATTGTCTATATTATTATTGCTAACAGTATCATTATTTCCATTTAATAATTCTGCTTTCTTCATTGATAAAATAGATTCATTAAATTTTTCAATTTTATCAATTAATTCATTATCGTCATGTAAAGTCTCTATTAAAGTCATTTGAGCATCTACTCTATTGATTTCTCTTTGAAGATTTTCCATCTCTTTGTGGTTAATTAAAATATGCAAATTAAAATTGTCTAATAACTGGTTTTTAATTGCGGTATATTTAAATCTTTCTGTGTCCTCACTTTCCCTTGATGATGGGACTATTCTATTCCGCTGCGTGGTATGTGGAATATTATTTATTGAAGTTTCGACATCCGGTATAGATAAAGAGCGAAGTATTGTAGCATTATAGTCTTCATGCATATCATCATCGCCTGATAATGAATTTAAATCATGAGGAGATTTTGGAGTTGAAATCTGATAAAAATTTGGAACGCCATTGTTATGGTGATTTTTATTGTTGTCATGACTAGAGGAGGTCGCCGTTTCAAATGGTTTAGAATGTATTTGCGTATGTTTTGGTTTCAACTCTATAGCATTGTTAGAAGAGTTGGCATTGGTATGTTTCATTGTATTATTTGCTAGTTTTGACTTATTATTCTTGCCTGCCTTAGGCACGGTATTTTCAGTACGTTTTGACATATTTATATTGTATGTATAAGTATTACTTTATCTCTCTCTCTCTCTCTCTGTGTGTGTGTATGTATATTACTACTATTACTCTTATTATTATATCTTAATATGTAAGGTGTATTCTCTATAATTAATATACGATAAGATTGGTATTCATTTCCAAATATTTGATTCACTTAAAGAAAAAAGAACACAAAATATGGATGGTTGCATTTATGTATCAAATAATATAAAAGAGTATCAACTTTACTTCCAAACAAGATATATGGCCCCAAATTAAAATCGTATTTTTAATAATCGATAAACGTAAAGTATAATTTAACGTTCTTGTTGATGAACATAAAATTATCCCGTTCTACTCTTTACATAAACAAAAGATCAACACACCGATTTCTTGTTTACCCCGTCGTTGTTTTCAGCGCGATTTGCAGGTTTGCCACACCATCGCCCGTGCACCTCCCGGTGTGACGGTGGTTGTCGCTTGATACGGAGAATCGGGTAACAGTAACTCATTATTTCTGTTCAAGATTGATGAAATTGTTTAGGGTAACGTTATTATATTGTGGATATAACTATAACAGTCAGTGGAAATTTTCTAGTGTCTTGTTTAGTTGATTACAAGAGATTGTATTTGATTTTCAACTTAATTCTTCGGTAATGTGCTTTTCATATCTTAAATTGTTTTTATTATTCCAAAGTTAATATTATAAGATAAAACATAAATATAAAAAAAACAAAGGGAATGATTAGAAGCTACTATATGTTTATTATTTAATAATAGACCTATTTATATTTTAGATTAATCCTTACTATCATGATATGTCGCATTTCCTCCACTTGAATTATAAGATATCGTGTTAGTATTGTCTATACTGTTAATTTTCTTATTAGAATGATTGATTTGTACTTGCGGGGTGTAATGATCCTTTGGAGTTTGAATAATCTTATTTTTATTAAATTCCAACAAGACATTATTATTCGCATTTAGTACTGGGTAGTACAGTGGTATCATTGGAATAGAATGTACTTGAATATTTGGATTATGTTTATTATACAATGGGGAATCATTTAGTTTCTTCAGGCTGGTATTTATGTAAGGTTGGAAAAAATTATTATTGTTTGAAAAATGTTGGAACGAATGTAAATATGGGAAAGCAATAGTATTTGGGACTAATTCATTAGGCACTGCCATCGGGAGTTGGTATATTGTGGGATTTGCAGACCCATAATAGTATCTATTAGTGTCATTATTGGAATTTTCAAAAATACATTCTGGATTTGAATAACCAGGAGAATTTGGCATTGGTGTTGATGTTGATTCTGGCGGTTGATCAAAATCATCAAAATTTAACGACCTTTCATATATAGGGCTATTATTTCTACCTAATTCATGTACCTTAATCACATCGTCATCACCGATATCATTACCCTCATCGCTGTCGGTGTCACTTTTACTGATATCTCCTCTCTCGATTGATTTACCTACTGGATTTAGTTTTCCATAACCACCTTTTTTATTAGAGTTAGGCTTATCTATAAAATGAAGCCTCTCACCCTGGTCGAAATTTATAGGTTTCTTTTGACTATAGTTTTTTGGAAATAAGCTTGTGGTTTCTTTTATTACCTTTTCTTTTCCCTTTGTTTCGTGAGCTGGTGTTCTGATTATATTTGTTGTCTTGAGCTGTAGAGGGTTTACTTTCTTGGCTTTCCCTGAGCCTCTATATCTTTTCGTCTGCATCCAAACTATATGATCGTACTTCTTTTTTTCTTTGTTGAGTTTAGGTAAACTAATCTTTTTTACTTCTTTCCAGTTAAAACTACCTTTAGAGTAATACCTTATTAATGAATGAGATTCTCTTGCTATAATACCTTCGGCGGCAATTTCTCCGAAAGCAAACATAAGAAATAGCAATATTTTAAATATATTTATAAATAAAGATAAGTGGCCTATTCCAACATTCAAGTGAAACAATAAGTAATTAATCTAATTGATCCATTATTATTAAATTTAGAGTTTGATGATTTAATTTAAAATAAATTAAATATAAGTATAAGCATATCAAAGGTATGTTTTACCCGGAATACACAAGTTTACCTTACAGAATATATCAAGATATACATGCTTCGTAGCATATCCTGCCACATCATATCAAATGGTAATTTTTTTTATTGTTGATTCCCATAACAGTTTCGTTACAACCGTATAATAATAACACTTTAAAATGAGTGTTTGCTTCATTAGTGAAAATTTCGGTTTCTCATATTCCCTGTTTTTTATCTGTTTGACAAAATATTGCACAGCGAAACAAAATAATTTATGCACACAAGACAGAAACTCATTGAAAAAAATAACGTATGAATGGATGAATTTTTGATAAGATACGAAAACATAGCAAGTCCAAACTATAACAAGCATTCTATTTATTAAGAAGGCATAGCATCTTCCGTACCATTCTGCTTTACTTAGCTTCACTATGCCTATCTCAATTAGAAGAGCAACAATCGATGATATTATCTGTATGCAAAATGCAAATTTGCACAACTTACCAGAAAATTATATGATGAAATATTACATGTATCATATACTATCATGGCCAGAGCTTTCCTTTGTGGCAACAACAACAGATGTAGATATCGACACAGATTGTGAACAAGATTCGGAAGATTTATTAACTTTGGAAGATTCAAATGGTAATTCGATTAAGTTAGATCCAACATACGTTAGACCGGGTGAAAAATTAATAGGTTACGTTTTGGTGAAAATGAATGATGATCCTGAGCAAAGTAGTGAGCCGGCTAATGGACACATTACTTCTTTAAGTGTGATGAGAACTTATAGGAGAATGGGTATTGCTGAGAAATTAATGAGACAAGCCTTACTCGCTTTGAGAGAAGTAAATCAAGCAGAGTATGTATCATTACATGTTAGACAATCAAATAGAGCTGCTTTACATCTCTATAGAGACACTTTAGAATTTGAAGTATTGAGTATTGAAAAGAGTTATTATCAAGATGGTGAAGACGCTTACGCCATGAAAAAAGTGTTGAAGTTAGAAGAATTACAGATATCAAATTTTGCTCATAAAGATAAAGAACATGCAATTGAAGATGATTTGAAATGCGATTTATTAGAAGACATTATTAAGGAAGGAATGGACAATATAGCTGTTTAATAGAACAATACAGAATGGCCATATCCATGCACATATAAATCATTAATGAATGTATAACTGATCTTTTAGAAAGTTCTCATGTATATTTTCTATATTTTTTTCAATTTGTACCCATTATTGCATTTAATTTAAAGTCATAATCCCCTTGGTAAGATATTTACATTTGATATAGATAAGAGGGTTACACTGTACAAGAGAAAAGTTCTTTCTTTTTTATTTTGTTGAGTCAGATAAAAGTAAAAATTAGGTAGCTTGAGTTTTTCCACACCGAAACTAGTAAACTAGTATCTCGAGCCAAATGCACTCACATTCATCATAAAAATAAAAGGAAAGAACTTCCTTGGTTATGTTGTGAATATGATAACGAAAAGTGTCAGAATTAAACTTATGAAACTATATCAAAATATTGCTTGTTTATATACTTCTTAAAACTGAAAAAATTTTTGAAAAAAAAAAAAGTACGCTGATCGTGTTTAACGACTATTTTAAATTTCTATGGTTAGGGTTAATTAGTATACAATACTGTTCTAGAATTTTAAGTATTAGAAGCATCATATCAAACATTAACAATGCATAATAAGGTAGTATAGAGTTATCTATTCATCTTCAGATGTTTTTTTATATACCACTTTATCAACCTTGACTTCTCCATCCACGTACATATATATATATAAAGTGCAAGTGTTTCCTTGTACATCCAATAAGCAAAAACTTGGAACATTTGATCCATTGACATCAAGATCAGATATTTCAATATCTTCCTCTTTAAGTGATTCCTTGTCCTCACCTCCGACCTCTTTTTTCCCTTCCTTCTCTTTATTTCCTTCAGTCTCATCATCCTTTTTGTTATTCTTTTCGTCACTCTTCTCATCAGTCCTTTCCTCTGCTATATTCTCTGTATCTCGTTTTACCTCACTTTTCTCTATTTTGGCGTCTTCATTGTTTTGTATAGAGTCACTAACAATTGGCCAATCAATATTAAATGCACCAGTACAACTGCCAGGATTAACAAAAAATTTACCTTCTAAAGTATATGCCTCAACATTATGAGTACCGCCCCAAAGCATAATATCGACATCTAATTGGCGTGCTAATGATAATAGCGAGAGCGGATCATTCTTGGGTACGACAGTATATCCGCTACAGCAACCAATTTTAAAATCACCCAGTGTAATGATCACATTCATTGGTATTTCATCTTCGGTTTTATTGCTATCAAACTTTATCATCGCATCATCAAATTCGCCACGAACAATTGTTACGTTTGAAGATATTTGTTTAGTGAACTCTAGAAAATCGATGGATTTGGTACTGTTTCCAAGGATAGCTACATGAGATATTTTATCTGGCACGCTCAATAATTTCTTGAACTTTAACGGTATATCCTTTAATAACAATAATTAAAACAGGTAAACCAGGGGTTTTTTTGTATTATCTTTTGTTAGTAACGATACTAATCTATATCTAAATTCAAAGAATTCTACATACAATTGCTCTATTTGGGATATGTGCATCCCCTATAGCTAATAGTAACATGTTATATTTCTTATATGCCTCTCTTTGTCTTTCTTGTAGTGTTGTTTATATAACTAAGTGACTAATTGCATTGGGTTGTTTTTTTCTACCAGTGGCACTATTCGAGATTCGCTCTGCTCATTTTGTTACAGGTATCTATCAGAAAATAAATAATTAAATTGATATATATATGTGGATTATCTACAAGTGTATGTACAAGATAGTATTAAATAAATTCTTTACCTCCCATATATGATCTTAAACATTCTGGAATTTTGATTTTATTAGTTTCTGGACTGTAAAAATTTTCGACGATGGCTAATATTATTCTAGGCACTGCCATAGCGGTACCATTTAATGTATGCACATATTCTAATTGCCCATCTTGGTTCTTAAATTTTGTGTTCAATCTTCTACTTTGAAAATCTGTGCAATTAGAGGTACTGCTGATTTCACCAAAAGAACCTCTACCTGGCATCCAAGCCTCAATATCATACTTCTTATAGGCGGGATTGCCTAAATCATCACTTGGCATATTGATAACCTTCGCATATAGTCCTAAGCTCTTGATTATTTTAATCTGTAGTTGTTTTAAATCTTCCAATAGTTTATTACTGTCTTCTGGCCTGCACCAACAAAATAATTCCACTTTACTAAATTCATGAACACGATAAAGACCTCTTGTATCCTTGCCTCTAGCACCCGCTTCTGCTCTATAGCACCTACTAACCCCGACAACTTTCTTTGCTCCATCCTCTGGTAATTCGACTACGTTATCAAACCCCAATGCAGCCAATGTAATCTCAGCAGTAGCCACTAATCCTATATCTTGATTCGTAATAGAATATATTTGTTTTTCCCCATTCATGTCTCTAGGTCTAAATCCACAAGCATCTATCAGTCCTAATCTTGCCAAACTAGGTGGTAAAACAAATTGGAATCCATGTTTGCGTGCACTATCAACTGCATATTGGATCAACGCCAATTCTAATTGCGCAGCTTCATTGAATAAATAGTATGATGATGTGCCTGTTGTCTTTGAAGCCATGCTCATATCTATTAGATTTTTGCGTTGCATAATTGGAATGTGTTCCTGTGCTTCGTCAGGTTTAGGCTCCTCTAGTGGTTTATTTATCCATTCGCTTATTTCAAGTGTTCCTGATGGAGGAACTGTCTCGTGCAATAAGTTGGGTAAAGAGGATATCGTATCATTGATATTATCAGTTAAAGTTGAAAGTTCACTGGAATGGATTTTATATTGTGCTTTCAATTTCTGGATTTCTGGAAGGTGGGTTTTAATCTTGTTTTTATCGAGCTTTATTTTAAGTTCTTGTTGATTTCTTATTCTTTGAATGTCGTTTATTTCCTGGTTTAGTCTCTTTATTTCTTTGTAGTGGGATGGGATGTTATTTAATTGAGTTAATAAGGATGACTCTGATAATAAATTTCTACGTTTGATTGATTGTTCATATTCAGGGATATTTTCAATTATTGCCTTTATATCAAACTGGGGCTTTTTTAAGACATTATAAGATTGTCTTTGCAAAGTTGAAGCCAAATAACGTCGTGGGATATTTATGCTCTTCATCATTTTTTCTATTTGTATCTCCTTGATACACTTATGAATTGAGTTTTTGCTATGCGTGGTCTACTTCGTGTATCTGTAAGTTGGCTTCCCTAAATACGCTAATATTTTTTATTGTTTTTATTTTCACTATATCATTTTTTCCAGTGTATACATACATGCAGTAACTTACCGAAGTACTCAACTAAGCAGTGCATATACATCATATTAAAGATTAAAATTATTTTGTTTAATTATATTTTATTTAATATATAATTAAAATATAAAAGATACTAATTTATTATTTAATATAATATATGTGTAATATATATTATACTTTTTGGTTGTGTAGAGGAGATAAAAAAAGGTACAAAGCGTAGTAAATTAAAAACCATTAATGAATGATGCAACTCAAAATATTAAAATAAAAAGTGAACCTATATGTTTAAAGGAATTATTAACTTAAAATTGTAATTTAGAGAAGAACCATTGGTTCTTACCAGCTTGGTGTCTTTCTTCGAAAGCCTTCTTGATAACCTTCTTAGCTTCTTCACGTTGAGTTGGTTCTTCAAAAGTTTCAGTTGTGACAACAGACTTGAAAGATTCAACATCTAAAGTGTATCTAGTTGGTAATAAATGGTTGTAGTTGATGACCTTGATGAATGGCTTGATCTTGGTTCTCTTGGCAACCTTCTTGGCACCATGTTTCTTGGTGACCTTTAATGGGTATCTTTCAATACCAGCAACTAAGGCATGACCGTAACTGTGAGATTTGGTACCTTCATCGTGTGGTTTAACGATGACGACCTTCTTACCAGCGTAACGACCTCTGACGACGACAGCTAAATAAAAAAAATTGTAATCAACAAATAAATGTCAATTATATATATTATTGTTAGTAATTAAAATTCATTGAAAAAAATTAGAATATTTTTTGCAGTTTATTTTTCGTCCTAGAATCCAATAGTGATTTATAGCAATATGGAAATTTTAATGCACATTGAATGTATCTGTTATCACAAATAGGTTGGTATACTGTCATGAGTAACTTGTATGTGAATATATCTGTATGTATATCTACTTCTTTTTTCTCTTCATTTTTCATTTCATTCATTCTTTCGGTTGTAACTTGGGCATTCTAATAATGACTTCTAATTCAGATTCTTTGATCAAATATTCATCCATACGAAAACTAACAAAAACCACAAAATTCATATTCCTTGCGATACCAATAATGGTTAACATCGTAATTGCTGCACATACCAACTTTACCAGCTTTCAAGAACTTAGCCATTTTTCTACTTGGTGATGTATCTACTTGAATAGGTTATATAATGAAATCTATTTTAAAAATATATAGAAGATACTAACTATACAATGGTAATAATGGTAATATATGTATTAAACGTAATGTAACAATTTTGTATATATGTTGAAACGTACTAGAAAATGAAATTTTATCATGGTAGCTTGTTGGATGTTTGATTTTGCTGCTGTTTGTCCTGTCTGGAGTAGGCGGGGCGAACTGGTGTGAATGGAACTAGCATGAGAAAGTTAGTGAAGGATTGCTACATATGCCACACCACGGCAGGGAGTTAGCCCGCACTAGAGGGTTGTTCCACCAGCAACCTTTACCTGCGATGTCAAAATTAGGTATTCTAGCAAGAACTTCTAGCGAGAACTATTCCCTGAACCCTGAACGAACTGCCATCCGAAGCCTGTCCGAATAATAATTACAGGTTTTCAAATTCTAATTTAATTAAATCTTTTTTTTAATTTTCTAAAAACATAATATATAATGTGGGGTGTGGATGTTTACAATATTTTTATTGTGTATGGATGTACTTCAATAGAATAAAAACAAAGCAGCCAATCAAAACAGAGAATCACAATACACGACGCAGTTTCTTGGTTTTCCACTCGGCCGACACACGTGACTGTATCGTTTACTAACATGTGCAGAAAATGAGTGGTTTTAGTCATCTGCCAATTTTTTGTGTTGTAGTATTGATTTTCCTATTTTCATGTTTTGATATGTTAAGATACGGTCTTAAACTCACCATGAACGGTGTACAGAGTTCAGGACTTCTTCTCCTTCCTGTCTAGATTGTACCCCTAAGATTGTAGACTATTCAAGATCTATTGTACCATTTCGGATTGTTTATCAACAAACATGCTTCTGATAAGTGGTCTTAATGCAACTAACCTAGGACATACTACTCCTTACTTTTTTTTTTCTTATTAAAGTAACTCGTAAAGAAGGATTTAAATATAAGCTAGCTAATTTCTATATATAACTACATAAGCATATAAGCATAGATTCTAAATATAAAGAAACTCGATTAATCATAAGAATTGCAAACGAAACTACGTTAAACTAATATATTAATTAAATGGCAAATCAATATCCTGATAAGATAGAAATAGCAATCATCGGAGCAGGTATAATAGGATGCTC
This sequence comes from Jamesozyma piceae, assembly GCA_030674245.1. Classification (NCBI taxonomy): domain Eukaryota; kingdom Fungi; phylum Ascomycota; class Saccharomycetes; order Saccharomycetales; family Saccharomycetaceae; genus Jamesozyma; species Jamesozyma piceae. Next base: position 77,185 of record JAJLYB010000024.1, read on the forward strand.
TACAGCATATTACATAACTACACACCCTTCATTTTCTCCTATTACGCATCACATAACAATCTATGAAAGTAATGATGTCGCATGTGCTGCTTCTGGTAAAGCAGGGGGGTTATTAGCATCATGGGCATTTCCTTCACAGATTGGAGCCCTGAGTTTTGCAATCCATAACGAATTGGCAATCAAGTATGATGGAGGGAAAAATTGGGATTATAGAGTTCTAGACACGATATCTCTGGAGGCAGATATTAGAAAGGAAAATAATGAGCAGATAATCAAGAGGAAACAGAATAAGAACGGGGAATATGTATTAGATGTTCCTCCTCCTTCAAAGAAGAATAAAAATGAAAAAGACGATAATGAGAGTGTGGAGCAAAGTATAAATAGAGATCATTCTACCGAGAATACAAATGGTGTCGTTAACGGTGAAGGTGAAAGTGATTCTTCAGATGGAGAACCATCTATTGATAGTTTCAAAGATCGGCTACAGATCAGTGGTCAAAATATAACAATAAAAAAACCGCTACCAGAGAATCTTAACTGGATCGAAAAGAACCTTGTTGAAGATTGGTCAACTTTAGGTACCATTGAATCTACCGCACAATTGCATCCGCACAAATTTACAAGATTTATGCTGGATCAGGCCATGGCCACTGGTTCAGTTGATCTAGTTTACGGTAAAGTGACAGCAATTAAAAGAGACGAAAAGACTGGTAATGCATCGGCATTGACATATATACCAATTGAAAGTAAGGACAAAGAGTATGAATCCAAAAGTGTACCAGGTGTTTCTATTTTAAATAGTTCACCACCCGTTGCCAAGGAGCATAATGGCAACACAGATAGCAATAGCAATAACGTCCTGCAACCAGATGAAAGGGAGGCCACAGGTATTAATAACATTATATTGACAGTTGGACCATGGACGTCGACATTATTGCAAGACTGTCCGATATCAGGTCTAAGAGCCCATTCGATTATAATAAAGCCAAAGGACGTTAAAGAAATTTCACCATTTGCGATCTTTACTGAATTAAGGATTAGTGACATGGAATATTTCTCGCCTGAAATATATGCAAGAAAGAATGAAGTATATGTATGTGGTGAAGGTGATACTTTAATGGATCTACCGGATGCCACCGAGGATTCGCCAGTAAACGTTGAAAAATGTGATGAGTTATATAAATACGGATCGAAACTGTCAAGGCATCTAGCTAACGGATCTGTTATAAAGAAACAAGCATGTTATTTACCCGTATTAAATGTACCAACATCATCAGGGCCATTGATTGGAGAAACAAATGTTAAAAACTTATACCTTGCAAGCGGTCATTCTTGTTGGGGTATTAATAATTCAGTTGCAACCGGTAAACTTATGTCAGAAATTATACTAGATGGTGAAGCCAAATCTGCATCGATTGATAAGCTAGATCCGAAGTTGTATTTTGATGCAGGATATATGTTAACGTGATCGCAGTAGTATTTGTATGTGTATATAAGTAAGACATGACTCCATATGAAGTTTTGAACAATATAATTCTCATCCCACGTAAGGAATGTATTCATGTATATATTAGACTGTAATAATCGTCATAGATAGTGATTACTCGGCGAAAAGTGTGCACATGCAATGATGATGATGATGGTGTTAATAAATAATCTGTTTACAAAGCATAGATCCGATCGCATCGCCTGTCATGTATAATAAGTGAACCATATTTTGACTGAGTTTAATTTAGCTTTTCTCGAAGACAAATTTTGTGTGGTTTTTGAGCGAATCGGGTTTGACGTTTTAAATTGTTTCGCTGAGAGGGTTTAAGGGATACATCTCCATTATTCATTCATCGGCCTTTCATTGAGTATATAAAGAAGTGTGAAGGAATGCGAGTGATCATGGATGGTAGTGATTGTGTTTAAACATTACCTCAAATATACTTTTAACAATAAAAATAAGTTTGTTGAAATTTACCTAACATAAACAAACAAACAAAATCAAGTAAAAGAATAAAATGTTATCTAGAGTTGCTGCTTCCAAGACTTTATTAAGAAACCCAATTTCAAACAAATTATTATATACTTCATTCATCAGAACTAAGGTTACATTACCTGAGTTAGATTGGGATTATGGTGCATTAGAGCCACATATCAGCGGACAAATCAATGAATTGCATTATACTAAGCATCATCAAACATATGTCAATGGATTCAATACTGCAGTTGAGCAACTGCAAGAATATGAAGCACAATTAGCTAAAGAGCCTACCCCAGGTATTGCTAGAGATATTCTTCAAGCACAACAAAATTTAAAGTTCCATGGTGGTGGATATACTAACCATTGTTTATTTTGGAAGAATTTGACACCTGAGAAAAATGGTGGTGGTGAATTACCAATCGGCAGTCAATTAGCAAAGGCCATTGACGAACAATTTGGTTCGCTAGATGGGTTGATTAAGTTGACTAATGAAAAATTAGCAGGTGTGCAAGGTTCTGGGTGGGCTTTTATCGTGAAAAATCTAGAAAATGGTGGTAAGTTGGAAGTGGTCCAAAGATATAACCAAGATACCGTCACAGGTAAATTGATTCCTATTGTAGCCATTGATGCTTGGGAACATGCTTATTATTTACAATACCAAAACAGAAAAGTTGACTATTTCAAAGCTATTTGGAATGTTATAAATTGGAAAGAAGCTGCCAGAAGATATGAATCAGACTCGGCTTTCTAAATCAACAGAATTTAGCACGTATTAAACGGAGTGAGCTATGTTGTTTGTCTGTTTGTTTTTAAAATAACAGTATGTAGTACGTATACGATTTAAAACAAACAAATAATAGTACTTATAAAATGTTAAGAGTTCAAGAATATACGAATATATAATTAATTATATAATGAGCAGGAAATATAACGGCTCACAGGCAAGTTTTTCCTGACGCAAGAGAGAAAGATTCATTGTCAGGATGCCAATATATCTAGATATCGTACATTGAGAATGTGTATATGATGTGATGTGAGTATGGTTATTTTTCCTAGTTCCTGAGTATTCTAAATAGTTTCTTAGATAAATCTCCATGTTAGGTGATGATGATCATTCAGAGTTGATTCTCAAACAGCTCTCTTCTGTTTATGTTTACCCTGCACCAAGAACTAGTAAAACTTCGCCTAGGCTATTCACCCACCTACTCATTTACTCATTTACTCATTTACTCATTTACTACAAACTACCCTTCAGTCTAACTGTTAAAACAGGACCCGGTGCATAGAAAGCAGGGTAACAGATTATTGTTTCCAATACTCGTTTAGCATTGTCATCCAAACACCACACCACTAATCCCACCACCAACGATGCTCGTTTATCCGCTAGGAAGTTCGGGACCGCATTATACCGGCTTGGCCGAGCCGCGTAAACGACGAAAAAAAGAAACTCCATTCGTTTAGTAGACCTGTATTCCCTGTATTTTAATGGCAACCACTTTTAAACGTCGCTTCGTGTTCAGTTGCTACAGGCCAAACTGTTACACAGGGCTTGGATATAAGGGAATTAGATCGTTTTTTGTTGTTCGTTTGTTTAAATCTGCTGTCTAAACGATTGGCCACAAATACCAGCACTGCACAAAACTGCTCAGCTAATTTATTATCAAGTGCCAATAGTTCAATAGTTCAATAGTCCAACTAATCTGTTCAGATGCTCTTGTAACGCACGATTACAACCGATGTTTTCCTTCCGGTGTTCGCTATGACAAGTGGAGTAAACCAAACTGCAATCAAATGGAGTGGAGTAGCTTACCTACGTGGGAAATCTCATGTTAATGCTTCTGGGATCTTCTTGTTTGGTTTGATAACCTTTCCCATGGCTTACTCATACATACACGTTTAGTGGTGCGTTTTTCTTGTATTCTTGTATTCTTGTATTCTTGTTATCCTGGCCTGTCCTGGCCTATTCTGGCCTATCCGATGACTTCGTAGCTATCTGAATTTTCACTTTGTCTTCCACTTTTCTCGTTCAGGTTTTACTTTTTCACAATAGTACGAATATATAAACTAATAATTTTTATCTAACTTCCATATTTTCTTGTGTACAATTCAGATCCTTTCTCAATTAACACCATTTCCATACTTGTTAGTATTATTTTTTTTATTTCTTTTTAGATCTTAATTGTACTCTAAAAGTTCAACCGACACACAAACAAGTTCCCAATAGAAATAATTGTTTTTAAAAGATGTCTGATTCAACATCAACATCATCCTCACTAGTAGTCGAGATTTTATCTTATGCAAATATCTTATTATCTCAATTCCTAGCTTTACCTTTGGCTCAAAGAGTTTCAATCCTTATCTTAACACCATTTATCTACAACATCGTATGGCAATTACTATACTCCCTGAGGAAAGACCGTCCTCCAATGGTCTTCCACTGGATTCCATGGGTAGGTAGCGCTGTTACTTACGGTATGCAACCATACACCTTTTTTGAAGATTGTCAAAACAAATACGGTGATATCTTCACCTTCATGTTATTAGGTAAAGCTATGACCGTCTACTTAGGTCCAAAAGGCCACGAATTCGTATTCAACGCTAAGTTGGCAGAAGTCTCTGCTGAAGCTGCTTATACTCATTTAACTACACCTGTCTTTGGTAAAGGTGTCATCTATGACGTTCCAAACAGCAAATTGATGGACCAAAAGAAATTCGTCAAGGGTGCCCTAACTAAGGATGCCTTCAGAAGTTACGTCCCATTATTCATCGAAGAAATCTACAAGTACTTGAGAACATCTACTAATTTCAAAATCAATGAAAGAACAAGTGACAAGATTAACGTTATGGTCACTCAACCTGAAATGACTATCTTCACCGCATCAAGAACTTTACTAGGTAAAGAAATGAGAGAGAAATTAGACACTGACTTCGCTTACCTTTACACTGACTTAGACAGAGGTTTCACTCCAATCAACTTCGTATTCCCAAACTTGCCAATTCCAAACAATAAAAAGAGAGATTACGCTCAAAAGACTATCTCTGATACATATCTATCTTTGATTGAAAAGAGGCGTAAAGAAAATGATATTCAAGATAGAGATTTAATCGATACTTTAATGAAAAGCTCAACTTATAAGGACGGTAAGAAAATGACTGATAGAGAAATCGCTAACCTTTTAATTGGTGTTCTTATGGGTGGTCAACATACTTCTGCCGCTACTTCCGCTTGGTTATTGTTACACTTAGCTGAAAGACCAGATGTTCAAGAAGAATTATACCAAGAACAAATGAAGGTCTTGGAAAACGATACTAAGGAATTGACTTTTGAAGCTTTGGAACAAATGCCATTATTAAACCAAACCATCAAGGAAGTTCTTAGATTACATCATCCATTACACTCTCTTTTCCGTAAAGTCATTAAGGACATTCAAGTCCCAAACACTTCTTACGTTGTTCCAAAGGGTTACCACGTCTTAGTCTCTCCAGGTTACACTCATTTACAAGATAAATATTTCCCAGAACCACACACCTTAAACATTCACCGTTGGGATGACGATGCCGCTTCATCTTACTCCGTAGGTGAAGAAGTCGATTACGGTTTCGGTGCTATCTCTAAGGGTGTTTCCTCTCCATACTTACCATTTGGTGGTGGTAGACACAGATGTATTGGTGAGCATTACGCTTACTGTCAATTGGGTTGTATTCTTTCCGTATTTATTAGGACTTTCAAGTTCAAATACCCAAACCCAGAAGATACTGTTCCAGTCTCTGATTTCACCAGTATGGTTACATTACCAACTGGCCCAGCTTATGTTTGTTGGGAAAAGAGAAATCCAGAACAAGAATATTAAAAACAAAATTGCACAAAAAAAATATCAACATCAAACAATAACATTATTATTTATATACACGCTGAGTTTTATTTAACTTTTTTTTATCTATTTATTTATTTATAAAGTAACTTTTCATTTACAACTACTCACTCCCTCATTCAAGATATTCATCAATTTATTTTGGTCCGTGGTGCCTTTATGTGAATATCAAATCTGGTGTTTGGGCGTTTACTAGATCCGGAAATCCTTCAAGGCCATCAACTCCGAGTAAAAACACTAGGTGGAAACAAACTCGGAACTGGAAACGTTTTGGAAACGTTTCAGTGCATCTTGCAAATCCGAGAAAATAAGGAATTTATTCGATGTTTTATATATCTCATTGGTTTATTAAATTTCCAATTGTCTATTTATGTATAATAATATCATTCAACATCCAATTATAGAGGAATAAATGTAGTTGTATACACAGAAAACACCATAACGAGGTAAAAATTTCAATTTGTTTCATTAAATAAATAATATAGACATAAAAATAGTTATTTTTATAGATTAACTCCAAAAGAGTTGTTATAAAAATTTAGGTATTGTTGGTTTTCTCTCAACTGCATTTCATTAATCCTACCAGCCTCAAACTGTACTTCCAATGGTTCATTAATTACAATATTATTATTGTTCTTCTGTAAAAAGTCAAGACCTTCTGTATTATTTGTTACACATATTGATTGTTGTTCAGTGTCTAATGGAATCAAGTTAGGGGATGAAAAGAATGACTGGTCGGATGATACGGATGGTGATATTATTGGTACCGTCGCTATGTCAACTTCGTTCATATTGTTATTGATGATGTTGTTGTTGTTTTTGTGATTGTTATTTTTGTTGTGGTTGTTAGTCATCATATCAATGTTGTTAATGTCAGTGTTTATGTTAATTTTGTTGATAGCGTTATTGTTATTGTTGTTACAATCGTACATGAAATCGAACGATGAATGTGTTGAATATATAGAAATTGATGAATCTGGTGATTGGTTACATCCAGTTCTGGGCGTTAGATTGCTATCCATGTTTGGAGTAACATTATTTGAAGAGATTGGTGTAATATCATTTTGGGAAGTAGATATACTAGTATTGTGGTGTTGTGGTTGTGGTTGTTGTACTTGAACTTCAGCTTGAACTTCTTGTTGTTTCGGTTTTCTTGGTTTGTATTTTCTCTTTGGTTTCTTATACCCCTTAAAATTATCAGAATTCATAATTAATTTATCATCGCCATACTTTGACAAGACATCATTTCTGTTCGTATTCGTTGCTACAATCATCATTGCCTCTAGTGCTTCCTTGTTCAATAACACTTTAGGTTCTACAAGACTCTCGGCAGTTGATATAAATCTTGAATGGCCTGTTGAGGTTTTAATCATCTTTAATTTATTGTTTGTCTTGCGTTTATTAGACGTTAGACTTATATTATTTAGATATTCTTGTGATAAACCGTTACACTGACCAGTTTCAATATGGTTTTTAATCCAGGTATCAGTGTTTTCAAAGAAAACATTACATTGAGAGCAATGACCATCTGATTTATTACGGTTGTTTGGTTTTACACCGTCAGGATAAGTGAAGTGTCTTGCCTTTAGATGTGTCTTGTATGTGTCACGTCTACTGAAACCCCCAGAGTTGTGGCAACGTAATTCAGGTGGACATTCTGAACGGAAATAAGGACAATGATAAGCCTTTTCGATGGCATGCTTCTTGATGTGACGGGTTAAGTAACCTCTTATTTTGAACTTAGCATCACAGTAATGACAAATGAATGAGCCTTGATCATCGTCATTACTGATGGTTGTGTTTGCACCTACGGCTACACGTGAGCATGTACCTTGCCCTACGGCTGAATCTGGGTTTGTATAAATAGCAGTGTTGTTACTATTAATAGCATTGTTACTATTAATAGGAATATTATTGATTTGGTTGTTGATGATAATAGTGTTTGTGTCTGTTGGAGATGTATCGTTACTTTGAGGAGAAATGGGCAATGGATTCATCATACTATCATCATTCAACATATTTTGGTTTTGAAACTGTTGTAAAGATTGTAGATTCTGTTGTGTATACAGTTCTGCCTGGTTATTGTTGTTTATATTTGAAATAAATTTACCGTTATCTGATAATTCTAAATTTATTTGATTATTTGTGAAGTTTAATGAACAAGGAGTTACTGTAGATGAGGTCTTATTATCACTCTCTTGCAAATTAGTATCAATGTTATGTGCTTTTGGAAACAATGAAATAGTAGACTGTTGTGATCTTATTCTTTGCAGGCTCTCTGACTTGTCTGAAATATCTTTTTTGTTAATCTTGTTAGAGACCTGTTCTTTATCAGATTTTATTCGTTGATCATTTTCCTTGTATGGTGATTCCGCAGGAGACGGTACGAGAAAGTTGACTAATTGTTTAATAAAATTCCAGTAAAATAAAGGTGCTGGAACTGATATATTTTGTGTTTGAGATTGCCTGTTGGTGTTCTTCCTGTTAAATAACGTTGAAAAGGAGGGCATATTTGTTTGTTTTTAACGGATAAAAATCTTCGTGTCTCGAATATAATAAATACAGCAACTAGACAGACTGGTTAAATAAAAATAATATAATGGGTTTAGAGTAGAATATGATTAGTTTTTATTTGATGTGTTATTCCTATAGTATGAAAAAGTTGGTGTGTTTGTTTTCGCTTTTACTTCTACTTTTGCTTTTGCCTTTGGTTGTGTTTTTCCCAATTCTAGGAGTAATATTTGAAAAATTTTGTTAGGAACAAATTTTCTTTCTCTGTGCAGATAATAGTATAAATATATATTTGTATGTATATATTAATATAGTAGCTAGTAAGTGTATTTGCTTATTTTGTAGACTTATATAGGCAGGTAAATATAGAATAGCACTCAGTGACTGTTGTTTGTCTTGTTGTCTTCTGTTGTAGTTTATAAATAAAAATCTGAGAAATGAATGGGGTAAAAAAAAAACTAGGCTAATTACATTTTGTTGCTTGAGAACTACGAAACAATGAAAATTTAATGGGAGCCTAGTCCCGAGAGGGTGTTTGCCTATTTTTATGGTTGCTTTTCTTTGTTGAGAGGAGACGACTGACGATTATTTCTCAATTCGGAAATTCGCATGAAAAACGGGAAAACTAGAAAACGGAATTTGCCAAATCCAGTAGCCATTGTCACTTGAAACGGTACATGGAAAAAAAGAAATTTAAACGAACACGTTTTTTTTCTTGGAAACCCTAATTCGTAAAGTTAGGGCCTTCTAGGTTCTATTAGGTCTGGATTCTAATAGTACCTATGTTTCTGTTTCTGTTTCTGTTTCTATTTCTTTGTGGTTTTAACTCGATTCTCCATCTCCATCTCTAAGGGCATCGAGTTCGTGGAAGCTGAATGCATGGCATTCGAATAGGAAAACTCAAGGTCCGTTACACTCGATATCTTTTTGGCCAAGATATCCACGTTGTATCCCTGGAGCGTGGAGTCTGTAGCGACTGTGTATGGTCCTACACCCATTACATTTTCGTTTTGTGCATCTTCTTGCTCATCATTCTCATTTTGGTATTCAGGTTGAGTCATCAATCCAAACAACCTATCCTTGTCCTCCTCATCATTGGAATCTTCAGCTATCGATTCTAATGGTATTTTCATGTACTCTGCCTTTTTGTTCTGTTGGTATCTGAAATAATTATAGTATGAAGCATCCACTAGAATTATTATCACACCAATCCAATTGTATATTCCACTAATTCGTTCACCTAGTAACCACATTCCAACTAGGATAGTCAATATTTCTTTAACAATCCCAGCAATCGATAGTGTCAACACTCTTGTCAATTGTAATATTCCAAATTCACAAAATGTTAACGCAAAAACACATATCCCCGGTATTATCATCAAGACAATACCTCTTGATACAGATAAAAAGTTTGCTTCCTTTTCAGTAGAAAAATCTATCCTGAACAGATTAGATGCAAAAATTCCTGGTATAGGCCTTTCGATGATAAAAGACGTTATTACTAACGTCAAGCCAATGATTGGTGACATTTGGTATATCGTGTATATTGGGTGGGGTTTTTCATCTCTTGTCGTAGGTATATCCATTTGCTCTAAATCCTTATCATCGTCACCACCATCATCATCATCATTATCATTATCATTATAGATTATTGGATTACTATTCATACTACTACTACTTTCAGTTCCTCCGATGTGACTTACTTCATTTTCAGCTTGCTTAGGTACACTCTTCAATATTAGCTGTGTATAAACCCATCTTAATCCTGATAGCGCACTACTTGCTAATACTAGGAAACTTCCAAATATTAACTCAGCCCGATCATGCTCGCTCTTCTCATCACCAGGACTGTGTGGTTTATAAACCATTAGCACAATACCAAAAAACATTATTGATACAATCATGCCTAACTTCCAATGGAACTTCTCAAGTTTAAAGATACAACTAAATAGTAAAACAAATGCAATACTTGATGATTTGATAATTGTATATACCGTCAACGGAACAAATTTAAATGAAACATTACTAAAACCAATATCACCCGCTGTAGCAACAGCAGCTGGTATAATAAACTTCAAATAAAACTTCCAGTTTTTAGTATGCTTATGTGGCATGCCATTGAGTTTATTATTCAAACGTATTTGTGGATTCCATCTCTCATGGATCTTAATATAAATATACGAAAATAACCATAATGTAGTTTGATGAAAGGATGTAAGAAGGATAGGATATGCTATACCGATACCTTTCTTTGGGTCAAAAATCCATTTATTATAAACGGATAACGCAATGGAACAAAAATACCATCCAGCAATATAAACGGCTACACTTTTCCACATCGCCATTTCCATTTATCTCTTGGTTTATGTGTCTATGTTACTCTTTAGTTTGTAACTACTGATGACTTTTGTTTGCTATACTGTCTAATAAAACTTTGGTAGTAAAGTCGTTATGTGCTGAGGTGATTAAACTATGTGATTTTAATTTATAAATATTCGTATTTGATTGTAAACTTATATCGCCCAAGGTAGCTGATTCATGTGTTTGTATATATATCTGTATATGTTTCTATAAAATATGCTGATATTACAATATATCTGTAGAATTAATTCTAAAATCGATCCCTTCTTCGAATTAATTCATAAACAAACACAGAAGATGTGCTAATCTTTTTTTTCCAGTAAAAATCACTGCAGAAAAAGCGATGTAGTACACGTAATTTCTATATGTCAAGACTACAAAAACCAAAGAAGACCAGCAAAAGATAAAAGATTTACAAAGATAAAATACCTCTAGTTGTACTTATCGTCTTGTGATTTTCTCATTTTATATATAATTCTTCGACTTTTTAATTACATAAAAGTTTATCAACAATATCTATCAGCTTATCTATATATGTGTATGTCTATATGCACGTGTATGTATATGTGTCAATGCATCAGTCAACTTATGACTTCTTAGCTGGCTGTAGTGGTACAAATGAGTTCATGCTTACTACGCCCGTATTAACAATGCTGGATATATTTGCATTAGAATCAATAAGCACATTATTATTGGGTTGTTTAAGCTCTGGATTTGCTAGATCAGAAATCAATTCACCGTCGTCCTTTTGCCTCTTAGAAGTTAGTAAATTATTGGCAATTCCGCCAATAGGAGATAAAGATGCCTGCTCAAAATCTCCAAAATCATCATCGTCATCGTCATCGTCATCGTCATCGTCAAAATCAATATCACCACTATCATCATTAACATTGTCATTCCTGTTATCATCTATAGTACCTTCTTGGTTGGTCTCTAGATTCACAATTTTTCTATCTAAGTTTCCGTTGTTATATGTATTCAGACTCGTGCTGTTCAAATTATCTAAATCTAAATGACCATCTGAAGTAGGTTTGATTTTCGTCTCCTTCATTACTATTTCAAACGGATCATCTGCCATTATATTATTAATCTGTTCTTCCCTTAGACTAAATGCATCGATATCAGATAAGTTGGATATACTTTCAGTATTATTACTTCTGGTGGAAAAGAAACCGTGCTCCTCCCTGTTAACTGAATCAACACTTTCATTATTTGATATTATTGATCTTTCATGATGTTCTTCCATGGTATCTACAGCATTACTGTCCATGTTAGCTTTGATTTTCTCATTTTTATTTCCTTTTTTCTTTCCATGTTTACTACTTCCCCAGAACCATAATTTATTCTTTTTCTTGGATTTACCTTTTAGCTTATCATCCTGACTTTTTGTCTTCTCCTTTGGTAACTCTCGAGCCACAAAAACTTCTAATGGGCGAACTTTAAAGCCAGATTTATCAAAGTTTGGAATTTGTTGACCATTAATATCATATATATCACTTCTCACTGACGAGTAATTTTTATCTTCTGACTTGTATCCCTCAATAATTTTATCATCCAAATCGATTCCATCTCCGAGAATGACCTTCCATGGTACAGGGCACTTCTTGAGATGAGATAATTCTTTGGTAGCAATTTTATATAGTTTTTGATTTGTTGTTTCTTTTATCTGGCATTTTTTAGTTATTGTTTTAACTTCATTAACATCTTCATCAGTAGTAGTTTCTTTCTCATGTTCCTTCGTAGGAGATTCTGATCTGGATCGAGTTTTAGAACCCAGTCTATGGCTCCAAGAAAAATGGACAGGAGTCTCCATTTGTAAGGCTACAGAGTTGGATGACTGTGAACTGGCTCTCTTCTCTTCTTCAAACCACTCCTCCCCAATTTCTAATGTCTTTAGGTATAGTTTACTATCCTTAGTTGCAAGGTTGACATCATGTGCTGAACCAAATAAGTAATTCATTAATTTTCTTGTTCCAGACAACTCATCTAAAAGTTGATACAGGGTAGGATCATTTATTCTTTCCTCGCCAGTTGAATCCCTTTTGTTTACAATCTCGTCTGGTATTAATTCATCAAGTAGACCAGCAATTGTATCGTTATTTGCGGACATAATTACACCTACTGTTAAAACGACTTATTCAATCAAATTGAAAAACTCTTCTATTGGTTTAACGCTTTGTGAATGTCACGGCTACCTCCAAAATGCCTTTCTTTATTATTATTGCGTTGTTGACCTTATTTATTTACATACTTTTTATTGCTACGTATGAAATTTCATGTAATTCAAAAATGAAAATGAAAAAAAAAATCTCACTATTTGATAACCGACAGATCTACGGTATCGTATTTCAAATAATATTATCACTAAGACACTATCCTTGAAATGTTAGATATCAAATTACCTCAATTCCCAGACAAAAAATTCATAATATCATTTTATGAAAACGTTACAAATGCCCAGGAAATACGATCCAAAGTTGCAGAGTTACCATACGCATTCATAGATGCTGCAACAATTTGTTCAATGGAGCAATTAATGTCTGCGATCTATAGAGTCATGGTAGAACAAAAATATAATAAATTGAGAACTAGAAGTTTACATTCAGAAGTATTACTATGTCTTTCTCCAACTTCGAATATTGGTGATGCGTTCAAGAAATTTGGTATTAAGGATGAAACTAAGAATATAATCGTTGTTAAGATCACTACGAATGACGATACCAGTCTTGAAGGGAATGCTGTCGATGGTGATGAAATTGAATGTAATGATGAAAATTTAGTAAAGTATTTTAATGAGGGTTTATTAAGAAAGGTATGTTTTATTTACATGGATTTTATTTTGTTTTATTATTGTTATTGTTTTCTCTATACTAACCTTTAAAATATTATTTGCTATTAGATATATAAGTTGGATAAAAACTTTGAACTAAAAACTACTTCTGACCTCTCAAGAGCCGTTGTAAATGCGATTCAACTGAGAGGGTTGTGATGACTTAACACGTGTAATAGTTAGATATATGATATAACACTATTATTAATCATGCATGACTGAAACGGGTATGTGTTAACTGCTAGGAGTGTTTGAGTCATATACATATTATTATATTTATACTTTATACATAAATAATATAATATAATTAATAAAATAAAATAGAAAAAAAAATTGGTTTCATAATCAGAATTACCTCACTTTTTTTCATGTTTCTTGAAACTTGCAAAATGGTTAGCTAGTTCTAATTCGGTGGCAAGTGTATCGTATCTATAGTTAATTCTAATATCAGGAACATTAGTTTTAACAACATCATTACCTTCAACACCTTCTTTTTCAAAGTTTTCACCAATCCAGTGGCCTTTAATTTGAGCCTCCCAACCACTTTGTAAAACAGAATTTCTAGCTAATTCACACATATCCACGTTAGATAATTTATAAATTTGGGCAGCGACTGAGTACTCTTCGATTAATGGTTCTCTGGTGTAAGAAAATTGCAATGGATCATCAGTAGATAATGAAACATTGAGGCCTCTCTTGAAATATCTTGGCAAAGGATTCTTATCATAAGTTAAAAACAATGCGTTATTTGATAACGGTGACATAGCAATACCAACTTGATCTAAATAGTATAGATATTGAACAAATGGAACTTTTCTTAACAAAATCCCATGTGAAATACCTTGTGCTAATAAATAAGAAGAAACTAAATGCTCTGGGTCACCTGCTTCACCACAATGAGGTCTTAGTACAAGTGTATTAAATCCTCTCCTAGCTCTCCATTGGTTTAAGGAAGCCATACTAGAATATAAGTAATATAAGTAATAAGAATATGGTGGGTTTTGTGCAGCATCCCATAAAGATGGTTTAGGATATTTTCTATGGAAACGGCGATCAACTTTCGATTCGTCATCAACGGAATCAAATCCAATTACTCTTTGTAGGAAAACATGTAATTTTGGATGAGATTGTGGGTTTTTAGTGACCTCAAACAATGGCTGGAAAAGATTTTTACAGACATCATAGAAATTTTCCACAATTCCAGTCTTCTTATATATATCATAAAGACGTGGAATCTGGATCAACCAACGAACATTATGGGAAACAACTTTATTGTCAATAACCCAGTCAGCTAGTTTATCCCATTCATCCAATGATCTACCATAAACAGAAATTCTATATTCACAATTTTGGTATTTTGAGTTTTCTAAATCAAATAGCACTTGTTTGGTAATATCTGCTAAATATTTACCCTTGATATAATTATTTGTTTTTAAGAAGATTTCTCTTAAACGAGATTCTCCAATTGGATTGTATTTCAAATTGAATTTATCGAATCTATGGAATGTATCCTTATGGGCATGCATATCTAAGGTATCAATGGACAAATCATATCCTGTTAAATTCAAAGAACGGAATACTTCATCTAGAGTTAAGAGCTTACCATCTCTGAAAATAACTTTTTCATCACCCGAGTGTCTTAATTTATGTTTAATAAAACGTAATAAGTGCTTTTGATTCATACAAGCGGAGTGGTGAACGTGAGTGTCCACTTTTCTAACGTTGTAAAAATCTCTGTGTGGATTTCTCTTTGAAACGCTAGTTTCCTGATACTCATTTAATAGGGAATATAAATTCCAACGAGCCTCTAAGTATTGCAATCTTCTAAACGCAAATGATTTAGCAGGACCATCTGAAGAGATAGAGATGATGTGTTCCAAATCCAAATAATAGTCACGTAAGCTTGGAATCGCAGCTATAAGATCAGTTGGATTGTTGCATTTATGAACGATAAAGGAATCATCATCGTTTAATGAATAATCCCATGTAGTATCTTCACCAGGGATTTCGCATTCTTCGAAATTAAATGTTTCAGTATCCGGCTTGTTAATCACACTAACTACAGTCTTGGTATCGGCATTGTATGATGGTTTTGGAGGTGGTGGATATACAACCCAATCATCTTTATTTTTAGGATTTTGGTCGTTTCTTTGACATGATAACCCTTGATATTTTGCTCTTAACTTTCTACATTCTTGAACTTTCGAATAAAGATCAATTAATTCTGGTGATGGATCTTCCAAGAGTTGTTGGGCATTGTCTTCAGCTAGCATTCCCATCTTATACAATGTGTCATTGTTTTTATCGCTGATTGGCTTGCTGGCATCATCACCGATAGGAGCAGAGCCAACAGTTTCCCAGATTGGCCTTGGCGGATCAGGAAGGGCACGTTTAGCACTGATAGATAAACTTCTTGATTTATTATCAGTTGTAGAACTGTTTGGGATACTGCCAAATGGAATATTAGAAGGTTGTTCCAAGATGGCTGCGTTGGTATCATGTACGTCCAAAGCAGTCTTTTTAAAATTATTGTCCAGCAATTGCTGGTTTTCATGATACGAGAAGTTTGTGTTTGTAGAAGAAATATGATCACTTTCTGGTGATTGACTATCATCAGAGGTTATACGTTCTAATGGTTTTGGAGTGTCGATCTTCCTGGCGTCTTCGTTCATTAACAGACTAGAAGGAGCGTCTAAATCATCATGAGATGGGGCAACTTCAAGTGATAGATCAGAAAAATCTTTAGCTTCTCGTGAAATATCCATATCGTAAAATCTTATTATATTTCTTACTTTCTTTCAATAGTTTCGGTATCAGTTATAGAGATAAAAGTATCACCAACTAAGTTAGAGTAATAAGTGGAATATAATGTTTTGGTTTACTGAGAGAATCAATAAACAGTATCCTTTTCTTCTTATTAATTTATATTTATAATTGATATACTACAAATAAGTTCAAGACAACTAAACCCATGCAATGGTTCATCGAGAGCATTAACTGCGGAGACATGGGAATTAAGTGTAACTCATTAATAAAGGATCCGTTTAAACATTTTTACAACGTTAAACCGTCAAAACGAAAAGGGGGGCGTTCCGTGCCCTACTTTATTAGGGTTTGAGGTAGGGTTTGTTAGGGCATAATATTTCCGTTTTAGGAAATTGTCAACACAGGTTTTTAGATCTTCCAGAAGCATTTGAGAATTGCTTTGCGTAACAGACACAGATGGATGGACAATTATTTAAAAGAACAACTGTTCACTATCCTGGAGGGGAATAAAATACTAGAAGATTGTATAGCGAGTATTATACAAAATTCAAGATCCTCAAAGCAATAAAACAGTTATTTTATTTTATTTAAACAATGGATTCGGAATATCTGAAACCGAATTTTGACCCGAAATCTTTAAAAGTTGCTGATCTTAGAAGAATTTTAACAGAGAATGGCGTTGAACATTCTGCTAGAGCTACTAAGGTCGTTCTATTAGAATTATTTAATGAACATATTGTACCAAAACTAAAGGAAGCTAATGAAAATGCAAGCCCAAATCGTGAGGAAATCACAAAAGTTACGCCACAAAAGAAAGGTAAGAAAAGAGATAGAGATACGGTCATGACTGAAGACAACCCCTCTACTTCATCTGAGTCCTCATCTGTCTCTTCATCTGATTCTGATTCTACTTCCGATAATGAAAAATCTAGCAAGAGTGTTTCACCACCTGAGAAGAAAAGAAAATCAGAAACTAATGAAAGAACATCAATAGTAGAAAAAGTACAAAAGAAGAGTCCAACTAAAAATAGGAATAAATCTTTTGATATTGAAAATTTTATGATCTTATCGTCGGATGACGAAGGTGATGACGGTGATCAGGAGCTAAGTGCAGGAAGATCGAGTTCCAAAGATAGAGGTGGTGATAGTAATGAAGAACCAAGAACTCAACAAACATCAAGCGCTCAACAAACTCCAAATAAATTTGATTTTTCTTATAAGCGTAGAACACTGTCTCCAGATCTAAGTAAGCTTAAGGTTTCATCGGCATTCACAAAGCAATTGGAAAAGGCTTTAAAAGAGAATGACGAGAAGAGTTCTTCAATTCTGGAGGTAGACTCAAGTTCTGACGAGTCCAATTCTGAGTCTAACTTTGATGACAAATTTAAAGATGATTCTTTTGAAGCTGTAGGGCTCCAACAACATCTTCAATACACACCTATCTCTAGAAATGTTCCATATGAAAAGCCAGCATTTGATTTCGATAACATGCCAAATTTTAAGTCCGTAAAACGATCAAGCAATTCTAATGCGACAGAATTAGGATCGCCTAGAAACTTAGATAAAGGTGATAATGAAAAGGAAGAGGAAGATGAAAAGAGCATAATCGATATTGTAAGTATTGATGACAATGATGAAAATATGACACCAACTATACAAGCGCCAGAGATTTTGACAGAAGAAGATGTAAAGCAAGCAGAAGAACGTGCTACTGCCATGGAAAATGAAATAGAAAAAGAAACAAAGGAGCAACAAAACTTTATCACTCCAGAAAATTCATCTTCCTATTCATCAAGTGCAGCTAGTGATATTGTTGAGGAACCAAGTGTTTCTGAGGAAGTGGAAACACCAATCATTGAGAATTCGTTAGAAGGGGGTGAAAGTTCTATACACAGAATTGTATCTGAATCGAATTTAACACAAGAAAAAGGGTTGAATTCCAATTTGGAAATTTTAGGAGAAAATATCGATAAGGAAGAAAAACAAAGAACTAAAGTCCCAGCAGGTAAATGTAAATTATTTTTCAAAACATTAACTATGCTCTCTTTAAAATTTATGTTAGCTATGTTCATAATTATTCCAGTCTTGTTTGGAGTGTGGTACCGCGAACAAAAATTTCTAGCTGGATTTTGTGGTAATGAAATTGAATCTCTTGGATTTTCCCAATATTACCCAGAATTAAAATATCTTTCACAAATTGATACATACTTGGAACAGTTTAAACCTGGATGTGTCATATGTCCATCTAATGCAATTTGTTATCCACACTTGAAGATGAAATGTAAACCTGATCATATATTAGAAAATTCAAAATATAGTTTATTTGGTATCCTCCCGATTCCTGGATCATGTATTAAAGATGATAAAAGGCAGCAATTAATTGAGGAAGTTGTGAAGAAATCTTTGGAATTTTTGAGAGGTAAAAATGCACAAATTTCATGTGGTGATGGAGATGATGATATGGAGAGTGGTATTTCGGAAGAAATTTTGCATCAAATCTTTGAAGAGGCTCGTGCACCGTGGATTGGTAATGATGCATTTGAAGACATTTGGGTGCAAGTAATAAAAGACTTAAAAGAGGAACCAGAAATTATTTGGAGGCAAGTGAGTATTGAATCTAATTTTTTTAATGTAACAAGGAACAATTTTACTAACAAATATAAACAGGTACCCGACAGTGAATGCGACAAATCACATAACACAGATAGTAGAATACAGTCCAATGACATTCAGAGACAGAAGGGATATATTCAACAAGCAAACAGGAAGAGGGAATTTGGATATTTTCGCTCGACATCCAAGAAATACATCGGTTTAAGGTGTAAATTTGAAAATGAAATTTACCAAACATATAAAAAATACAAATTTGTAACATGGACTCTCATATTATTAGTTGTGATTAGTAAATATGTGGAATTTAAGTTGAAAAATTACTTCAAGGAAAAGTCACAAATAGCGAAAGTAACAAAAGAGGCACTTGAAAAATTAAAGAATACGAAAAAGAGTACAAAATCATTATCATATTTAAGCACAGTTCAATTACGTGATATCCTATTAGTAGATATTACAAATTTAAAATATAGGAATTACTTATGGGGACAGGTTGTTAAACAATTGGAAGCAAATAATACTAATGTTAAGTCTAGTTTAATTGAAGTACATGGAGATATTATGAGGTGTTGGGAATGGATTGGACCAATAGATGATGTAGATGATGTAATTCCAGTTTCAATAGAGAAGCAATAATGCTATTTATATATATATATATATTGTAATTGTTTTGTTTAATTATTCACTTATTTGCTTTTTTATTTATATTTATTTCCAAATGTTTATTTATCTGCTTAAACATAAAATGCTAAAAAAATATATATATAAAAAAAAAATATATGTAAAATCAATAATAATTACATAGTATAATATATTAGCAAACAATTCGACATCCTTTTTTTAATTAGAATACTAAAATATATATAACAGGCGAATTATTTAAGACTATATGCACAATATCTTTACAGTAACATTTCTATCAAGCACCTGGCTTTTTGTGTGGTAACGGATTCACCTTCGGCCTACCCACTTCTCGTCTTACTGGTCTTCCGGGATTTCCTGTTGGAATATGAGAATTTGGATGAACTACTGAAGAAGGTGGAGCAAATCTAGATCCAGAAAATTCTGTGCTAGTATTAGAAGTGGATTCAACCAAACTTGTAGTTGAACCCGATTTTCTTGCTTGTTCTTTTGATGGCATAGGTTGACCTATTTGTTTACTGGTTGAGTCAGTATTATCTAAATTAATAGAGCTATTATTAGAAGGTGTTAAAGGAACTGTAGATGCTGTACCCCCTGAGCTAGCGGCCGCCGAGTTGAGCTGTTTGCCCTTAGGTGCAAATTTTTGATATAGTGTATCTCTAGAGCTTGGTGCTGAATTTTCTTTTACAGTTGCTATTGGTACTGGCTTCGAAGTACTTTGATCAATAGTGTGTTTTATAGAATGAGCTTGATATTTTGGGTCAAACACATTTTCATTAGATATTTTATTATTTGTTTGTACGGATGTAGCCGCCTTAGCAGTTACAAAAGTAACAGATTCACCAACTTCTGTATTATTTTTTATCCTTTTTACTGCAGATTGTGCAATTGGTTGATTTCCTATATTAATTAGATCATCATCTTGAAAATCATCACTTAACATAAAAGAATCATCTAATAACTCATCCTGATCAGGCTTACTAATTGAATTTGCTTTATCATTATTATTATCCTGTTCATCAGGTTGGACTAAATCAAGTTTTTTTGGAGTACCTAGTCTTTCATTATTTACTGGCTTCATATCTGCTGGGGGACTTTGCTTAATTGCTTGTTTATCGCTTTCAAATTTTAAATTTGTAGGCTGATTTCCAACCTTAATAAATTTCCTTCTTTTGTTTGAAGAGATTACTGAAGAATCTTGATCAAAAGTATTTGATCTCGAACTTTCACTTAATTCGTCAGAAGGACGAAAAAGATTTCCTTCATCAAAATCTGGAGGATCAAATTTAACTTTATCGATCTTTGATAAAAAGTCTTTGTCATATAAGCAGTTTCCTAATGCATTCCCGAACCCTCTTAAGGACCGTTTCAATGCATCAGTAACTGCAGACTTTTTTGCTCTTTCAAATGCTGCAGATTTTCGACGCTCATTCTCTACAGTTCCATACCCAATATCTTCCCTATAGGTCCCATTAGCTAATGTCACACGGACAATTGCCGTGCATCCTATATTGAATTTACCTTGTCTTTCATCAAGAAAATCTACAGTTACCGTCTTTACTTCTGTGGACCAGCCGTTATAACCAAAAATTTGATTTGCCAAGTTAATAACTCTCCAACCTTCAATATAAGCTACTCGATTGCTTCCAAACCCAATTCTCTTAGAAATATATTCTGGTCCTAATTTTTTATCTAATTTTGCTTGGATGTCATCTCCATGGGTGAAAAATGCTTTCTTTTCTTCCATTTGAAAAATTGTACTTTACAGAATCAATGGACTTTCTTTGTTGCTGTCCGAACAGTAGTTAATCTTAAAAACACTTTACTTTCTCAAAGAAGTATCACCCTCTTCTTACCTCAAACATTACCACCAAGTAAAATTATATATGCTAATTAGACTTAAAAGTTGGTGGCAAACCTGGCAAAACATCAATTACCCGGCTCCAACTAAGAACATAAAAAATGTTGACAATTGAAAATTTCTGCAATGAACCGATGAACATTTTAGCGTAAATAAACAGTTATTAACAACATTCATCTACAACAAGATCAAGCCAAGAGAACAAGATAAAATAAAATTCATTTATTCAGAGTTTAATCGGAAGTGCATATAAAAAAACATTTAACTAATAGAGATCAACAATAATTGATTAACTTTTAATCTGAATATTAAGATAAAAAATACAGAAACTGTCATTTAGAATATCGAATAAAATAAATATTTTACCTTAATTGATTATATATTTACAACAAGTATGATAGAAACACCTACAGTTCTGAATTCGAGGTATAGCTACAATGCTATTTTTAGCGATATTTGTAAAACTCGTTTTAATAACATGGTTGTTAGATTTTTCCCCAATATAGTGATTATCCAATCACTATTTCTAACTTTAACTTCTGGACGTAATGCATCATTTATCCAGGGGGTTGTTATTTTTGTTTCAAAATTCATAATGTTATACTCGGTTGCATTGTTTATTATTATAACGAGAAAAAATTATTTGCATGTAAAATCATTAGGATATTCAACTTTTTCAACACAAATTTTGGGCCAGTTATTTTCGTTTAAATCAATTGCTTATCAAGTGTTATTCAGCATTTGCAGCATTTTAATATCGTTGGCAATTCGTGATTGTTTAAGATATGATTCATTGGATCAATATAATACTGAATTTTATCGAATATATGGCTGGCTATTAATCCCAACTGTCTACACTTTACAACATGTTATACTTGATTTTGATAAACTTTCTTTCTCGATGAATACTCAACACGAGGCACCACAAACTTATATAGGCTTAAGATTACAAAAAATGGTTATTAAGAGTTTAATTTTAACTTTCGTACTATTAGCAATTTCACCATTTTTCTTCAGAATTTTAACATCAGTTTGGTTTATAGGATTTGTTCCAGAATTGAAATTATCATTATTATCATTTTCAACATTTTTAACTTTTGAATTCGTTAATATTACATTTAATGCGCATATGTCGATTGGTTGTTTACATAAAGGTAAGCCTATTTCATCATTATCCTCTACACCAATCGAAACATTAATTAGCGGATTAAATTCAAAGGCCTTCTTTACAAAAACAGTTGCATTCCAAGAGTTAGCTTATAGAGCTACTGCAACCGACCCATCTTTAAGATTACCAATTTATAATAATTCTCATAGAAACACTAATATATGGTCTAGTATTCTAAAAGAGTGCTTATCTGTCATCCAAGGGTCCAACGAATCTGTGAATAGATACCTAAACACTTTAGAAAATACTGTGAAGCCAGGCAGAAATTTGCCTAACAAACATGCACATGCTATAAGAGATCAAGATCCATATTCCAATGATGAATTTTTATTTGGCAATACCCCAGTAACAGCACATGTACAATCACCACGAAGATTCCCAGGTTCTCCTCCGCTCGAAGGATATGCAAATAGTAACGAATCTCGCAAGATACCATTACGTGAGGATGACATACTACTAAATAGAAGGCATTGCCATGGACATAGTAATAACAGTAGCAATAATGAGACTAACAATATGAATAGCAGGTATTTTACCACCACACCAAGATCCATCGATTCTCAACATTCATATAATGATCCATTAATTACTCACGATACCAAACTAAGTACATTAACAAGGACCGTATACAATAGAGCAAGGAATTTCTTACTTTCATTCTTTTTTCCATCCAATAGTTCGAATAATAATACTGACAGTTATAAGTTGTCGTTATTTGAGGTATGGTATTTATCCAAGAGTAGACAAGCTGATAAATTAATCCCATTATCGATTGTTCACATGGAAAGCGTTATCTCATTAATGGGCCTTTTAATTAAGGCGATTGACGAATCCCCTAAGGGTTGCGTTGTTGCATCGGTTGGCGAAGTATTACAATATTTAGAAAGGTCAGTGGCTATCCTTGGCAGATATGCGGAATGGAATCCAGATAAAGATGGCAGTATAAGTAGTGACAAAAATGTAAAGGATCAATCATCGGATGTTGTTTCTGTATTATATGAACTATCCATTAGTGCATTTTTAGAAATTGTACTCAAGTATAATGTACTGCTAAATGATGTTTACTTGGATGGGGATGTAATTAAATTAAGTAAATGGGTATTAGACATGTGTGCTTCCGAATAAAATAGTACAAAGTTCGATATAATATTAAAGTTCTAAATACATACTAGTGTATATATCAATAAATAAGCAATAGTATAATAACGACAGTAAGAGTCCTTCCGACCTTATTGCAAGGAAATCGATATCAACCTTAACAATTTCTATTATTGAAAACTGAGCACATAGGCAAGTTTCTTGATGTTTCTTCGCTAGTTTCTCTGTAATTTTGGGAGATTTCTCAGTAGGAAGAAGGGGTCCGGTTAATGTTATGTCAAACATCGTGATGCAGTTTTGTTTTCCACGACTTTTGGGAAAAAAAACCAAAGCCGAAACACCCATTATATAAGGAAAAGAAGAAGAAGGAGTTTACAACGTACAAGAATATCGCTCTTTTACAATGTATCTATGGTGAAAATATAAAGAAGACCATAAGTATTACTGTATTTATTATTATTATTATTATTATTACAATACGGCAATAAAAATCAAATAAGTAAAAATGTCAAGTTTACCTTCAAGTTTTAGTTTTCAACATGAACCAAAAACAGATATTGATGAGATGTCCTTTGGTGAAAAGATTATATACCATTGTAAGCAACAACCATTAGTTCCAATTGGTACGCTTTTAACTACTGGTGCTGTTGTGATGGCTGCCCAAGGTATTAAGAGTGGTAACAAGAGAAAAGCACAATATTTCTTCCGTTGGAGAGTTGCTCTGCAAGGTGCTACTCTAGTCGCTTTAGTTGCTGGCTCCTTCATCTATGGTAAGAAAGTTAAGGATGGTAAGACTGCCACGGATTTAATGAAGGAGAAGGCTAAGATGAGAGAACAATTATGGATTCAAGAATTAGAAAGAAGAGACACAGAAACAAAAGCTAGAAAAAAGAAGGCTGAACTAGTAAAGATGAAGACCAAAGAAAATGAAGAATCTATCAAGAAACTTGAACAAGAATTGAAAGAATTAGAGAGCAAACTTGAAATAAAATCAAATTAAGCGATATTAAAATTTATTTACTTCTTCTTTACCTCTGTTTTCTCAAGAAAACTTCCATGTAAATAAATAGGCTACTATTCAATTCACCTTCACTTTAATGAAATAAATAAATAAATAAATAAATAAATAAATAAATAATAACAATAACAACAATAATAATGAAAGCTAGATAATTATATTCTAATATAAAATCTAATTTATGACGTTCATATATATTTCTTGGATGTCTGCTGCAATTTGTTATTTATATATCATTTTACACGAAATATATTACCAAATTGAATATGATTGACACTACGTTTTCCCGTGTAGTAATGATAAATAGAGTACGTATTCAATAGCAAACCTTTAAATAATTCCTTGACATCTAACT
This sequence comes from Jamesozyma piceae, assembly GCA_030674245.1. Classification (NCBI taxonomy): domain Eukaryota; kingdom Fungi; phylum Ascomycota; class Saccharomycetes; order Saccharomycetales; family Saccharomycetaceae; genus Jamesozyma; species Jamesozyma piceae. The sequence continues at coordinate 102,246 of JAJLYB010000024.1, forward strand.
TACTTCAAATGATAGTATAAGAAGAAATCATATATAACCATTATACGATATAGCAAATTTACTTCGAAATTATGGCATCTTTAAAGCTAAATAAAACTTTGGTGGAGAACCCTACTTATTTTAGTATTGTGTCCTCAGATCAGAGACTTATTCCATCGGAGTTCATAGTGAAAGCACATCCCGCGAGTAAAATATCTAGATTATTACAATATATTCATTTTCGATTGAGTGGTGTGGTTGCTGAAAAGGATAATACGAGTCATAAAATAGGACCTGTTACGGACTATTGCTTACGATATAACAACGAATTAGTACCACTTGACACCAAGGTATACGAGTTTAACGAAATAACCAATCTTTTCACTGGTCATAATACTGATAACCCAATCAAAATTTATTTTGAAAGAAGTTTAGAAGAGAATCCTAAATTGAAATATGACGAAAATAACTTCAAGACAACGATAGTTCAATATATGATGAATGTGCTATCTAAGGACAAATTTCTAGAGGAAGAATTATCCCTGAACGAGTCATTAATAAAATGGTGTGATTTCATGAAAAATATTATAACAGAGTTAAATGTTTACGAACTTCAAAATAGTTTTGGTCAGTTCTTAGGGTTCTGTGGTGGACATCATACGGCAGCGGATTTGTTAGCCTTAAAGTTTGAAGGGCAAAATACTAGTTTTGTGATAAATAATGAAAATAGAAGACAGTTTATGGAATCATCGGTTTGGGATATGTTAAACATAGATTTTGCTCCAACTGAGGAAAGTGTGTTTTCATTGATGATTTATTGCAAGCACCATCAAATAACCGACATGTTTATTTCTTTCACAAGAATTGAATTTGTATGTTCAGAAAAATTATTTCAACCATATTTATTAGTCGATAATAATACAACTGTTGAAGAGGTCAATAAATTTATTTGTTGTGTGTATGCTCCCTCTAGAAATGTTCAACCTGACGATATAATATTAACGTATGACGGTCGAATAATCGAGGGAAGCACTATTTTAGATCATATTATTAATTCTAATGATACTACTGTTTTTGTGGAGGTGGCACAGCAAAACCAAATAGAAAAGAACAATGAATTTTGGATCGAAACATTTGGAGTTGATTTTGAAGCTAATTCAAACCCTATACCTAACGAGAATGGTCAACGCAGTTTAAATGATGGAAACTCAAATACACAAAGCAGTAAAATTGACTCTATTGAATACGAATATGTTACTGAATCTGGGTTAACAATTAAACCATTACCGGGATCATACACAAAGTGTATAGTTGATGATAAAGAGGAAGTTTATATAGAGACATCCAAGCTAGACCCATTCCAAATTACATTATCTGAAACTAATAATATTAATATTCCACTGTCTTCAACTTTGAATGATTTTCAAATTGAGGGTGATGCAATTCGGATCAGTCCTGACTTAATAAATAAGATTGAGACGACGTACAATGTAAAAATTAAGCGAACTGATTTTAGATTGGATAGAAGAAATGACAAAGAAACAGGAATTGGAAGATTTTTCCAACGTAGTGCATTGTTATCTTCTGTATTCGGTTTTTTGAAATTTGCAAGAATAATTATTTTAACATTATACCATATTGGAGGAATAGTATTCTTTGGAGCAATCTTTGCATTTCAACTGGGATTAATTTTCCCATTGAAATATGTTCTAACTTTATATGCTATACTAATATTGAGGGCAATTTTTTCAATTCCTGAGATTACTGATATGTGGTGTGACTTTTTAGGATTGAATAAGGTCGATGAGAAAACATATTTATGCATCAAGAAGTATGTTAACTGTAGTAGTGGATTTAATAGTGATTTCTACAAGGTTATCCAAGAAAATATGAAACTATTGAACCTATTCTTGCTACCAAGTTTAGAAAATACTAGGTTAGGTATATATCAAAATTATGGTATTAACCAAATGGGTAATATGACGGACATTGACTCTCTTAAGGAATTATTTAGGCAATTGAGAGCCAATCATAATACCACTACGATGAAAGAATTGATGAACATGTTATTTGAGATATATGAAAATAACGAGGAGACTCATCTATTGGATCCAGAGAATGAATTGGCTTTTAATAAAATATTAAACATAATCAAGAAAGATATGGAGTTAAATAATATCAACGAATTACCTAAGTTCAAGAGAGTTATTAGGATTGCTCAAGAAAAAGTTAATCAGTTACCGGGGCAGTTTTTCAACACAATTGTCCCTGATCCTCAACATGATAATATAATCATGGCAATATTAAAAAATATAGTGTTATTTATCTTATTACTAATTCCTATGGTAAAGGACGGTGCCGATACTGTAATACAAAAGCGTATTGATGCTCGTGATGAAGAACGTCGCCGACAAGAACAAGAGCAAGAACAAGAACAAGAGCAAGAACAAGAGCATGTGCATGTACAAGCACAAGAGCAAACAGAAGAAGAGAATGGTCAACTTGAGGAAGTTGATGATATTGAAATTGATGTAGCACCAGAAGCTAGAAGTTCTAACGAGAATATTGCAGATGGTGACAACACAGAAGACATTACAAAAGATATCGTAGAAGAAATATTAGGCCGAAATCAAGATGAAGAAGCTTCAGCAACAACTGGGTTGTTCTTACACGAAATTTCCGATGAATAAACATATATAAATATATATATATATAAATATATATATACATATCACATAATGTGCGTAAGATAGACAATACATTATCAAATGGATTTTCTTAATGTCCAAAACACAGCCATATATTTAAATATACAGATTACTGTCTTATCAAAAAGATACCTAAAAGGAATTATTTTATTCTTGTTCATGCAAACACACAAGTACAAGTTTAATTAAGTTAGTTCAACTGACAAACTGAGAACGAGACTACGTAAGACAACAGAAACCCCACATTTTGATGCCCAATTGTAGTGCATGGGGATCTCGCCAGCCTAACAAATCTGACAAATACAAAATATTCCACACTGCGTGGACAGTACAGATAATTACCATAGCAGAGCAGCAAGTCGTAGAAACTAAAAGAATTTTATAAAGCGAAAAGACATTTTTCGGCTTTCCACAATTTCAGATTTCAATTTTAATTCTTAGGTGAAAAAACCGTGAAACTTCACTGGAAAAGTGCGTCTCCCCTTATTTTAATGGACTCAAAATTCAGCTCATACGATATATTCACACACTCAACAAGTGAAAATTATCGAGCAATTAGTATCGTTATCCCTGCAATGCAAAGAACGAAAAAAAAAAATTGTATAAAAGAGAATAAAAATTGTTTGATTATTTGATCTAACACCGAAATTTCTATTTCTAATACTTTTTCTAAACGTTTTTTCTCTTTTACTCGGCTTGGATAAATTACAGAAGCACACACACTAAAAGCATATATATCTATCTATCTAATAAAATGGTCGCTCAAGTTCAAAAAGCCGCTCCTCAATTCAAGAAGACTGCTGTCGTTGACGGTATCTTTGAAGAAGTCTCCTTAGAACAATACAAAGGTAAGTACGTTGTTTTAGCTTTCGTTCCAATGGCCTTCACTTTTGTTTGTCCAACTGAAATCATTGCTTTCTCTGAAGCTGCTAAGAGATTCAGAGATTTAGGTGCCGAAGTCTTATTTGCCTCCACCGACTCCGAATATTCTTTATTAGCTTGGACCAACGTCTCCAGAGAAGATGGTGGTTTAGGTCCAATTGACATTCCATTGTTAGCTGACAGAAACTTGTCTCTTTCTAAGGATTACGGTGTCTTAATTGAAGAAGAAGGTATTGCTTTAAGAGGTTTATTTGTCATTGATGCTAAGGGTGTTGTTAGACACATTACTATTAACGATTTACCAGTTGGTAGAAATGTTGAAGAAGCTTTAAGAGTTGTCGAAGGTTTCCAATGGACCGACAAGCACGGTACTGTCTTACCATGTAACTGGACCCCAGGTGCTGCTACCATTAAGCCAGATGTCGAAGGTTCCAAAGAATATTTCAAGGAAGCTAACGAAAAGAAATAAGTAGATTAAGATACCTTAGTTTAATTTCTTTCCTTCATTATTCATTTGTATATATCCTAGATTGAATCCAAGATTTAGTGTGTATGAGCAAATAAACTATTTATTATATATAATCTTTATAATGATATTAAAGAATATATGTAATGTTTTCAATACTTATTTGAGTTGTACAAGTACATGCAATGATAATAGTAACAATTATTAACTTATCAACATAAGTTTAATTGTTCATAATATCAGAGTAATATTATAAAAGCAATGTTCCAGCCCTACATTACCTTTTTGGAAGTTTTTGAAGTTGGCTTGAGTTCCGTCCCCAAAAAGAAAACCGCGATATTGCGCAGTTGTTTCAGGGAAATAACAAGATCGAATTACAATGCCATTTACATAGGTTGATTAAATTCTAAACTCTAGGTTATATTTTATTTTCTTCTTTAAGGGTGCGTATCCTGTATACTCTAATCCTTTACGTTATGTGTATGAATAAACTACCATACATAATACCAACATAAATATCTTTATCTTTTCAAGTCAAATTGACGAGTCGAACTATAGCATACCTATTATCAACAGTATGATACAGGCAGTAGCTAGTCATACATACATCTTGTTAAATTGTGTCCATATTATTCAACGAATATCTCTTTTAGTGTTAATAAAACAATACCCCATACGCAAACACGTCACATCCAAGAAAGCAGTGTTTTTGGTGTCTATTTTAGTATTATAGACCATATCCCTAATTTACCGTATGGGGGCATTACTTAGGTAGCGTCGATTAAACATAAAACCTATGTATACATTTACAATATATTTACGACTCTTCGATCCTATAGAGTATCAACATAAAGAATGGTGGAAACACCATCAAGAGCCAGACCATAACAACTGATGAGTTAATTTATCAATCAATCAATAAATTAATAAAATCAATAAAATGGAGAAAAAACAAAATACACACAATGGAAAAAGTAAACAAAACAGACGCGAATTATCACTGCGCATATTTTTTCCACGAGATGAAAAACGCGAACGCGATAAATTGAGGCAAAAACTGTTTGTACATCTTTTCAGGTCTAGCTAGGGTTTATGTGTTTCCCATAAAAACACAGGATACCATGCCATTTTTGTTAGCCCTAGTTTACCACTCTATTAAACCTAATTTAAAGCGTCTTTGAAGTTTAGCCTACAGGATGATTTCGTAGCAACTGCTCCCAAACTACCAATACCTAACGTTCTTTTACACAAACCCTAATTAATCCTCGAGAAATCCAATACCGAAATCCTAATACACGGAACAGATCCGCCTCGGATCGCTAAAGGATCTTTTTCCCGAATTTGGACCAAACTGTTTTCCCAAAAAGGTTAAATATGCTTGCCATTTCCTGCAGTGGTCATATACCCGTATTGGGAATAAACACGAACTAAACCCAACATTTCCCACCGAATCTTATTGACGACGTAAACTTGTTGCTACAAAGGATGTCTAATTTAACCAAATTAATTAGATTAATGGATCAATCAGTCAATTAATTCACTTATTTGGAACATAAACAGTTAATTGCACAAAACACGATTAATTTAAAAAACAACAAACACAATTAAATTAAGGTACTGCATACTTTGTTAGAAATTACACCAATACCTAATTTGGTCACAATAGATTTTCAATGTTTCAGTTTATTTCTCTTCCTAATTAACTAAATTATATATATATAAATGACCAAATATCTTTTAATTTATTTCTTTATAAATCATACTATCTTTTTCTCGTTTAAATCATCCATCAACATTTATTAAACCAAAAAAGACAACATACTATCTCAATAAGATATACCTTTAAAAAATAATAATTAAAATTATTCGCATTACTAATTATATTAGCTTTCTTATTTTGTTATACCCAATTTTTTATTCATAGACATTTTCAATTTTCATCAAATAAAATAACATACTTTACAACATCTATTTATTCTACATCTTCGCAATAATGATTTCTAACATGCTAAACAAAAAACCTCTATTGCCATCTCTAGCTAATATCTTAACTACTGAAAAGGCACATTCAGAACCAACATCTCCATTTCTAGAGTCATATAAAAATAACTTTCGTAGTGACAACCAAGGTATTATCAGATTACCACCTCTAGAAATAAATATCAATCGCCCCAGCTCTGTCGAAAGTGCAGTAAGAAGTAATTCAAACACATCTTCGTTAGCTACTGAAACCAAAACTGCTCCATCAATAATAACCAATATTACACATAGAACAAACTCTCTTCCAACTCCAGAGCATATAATCAGAACCGCTTCTTTGCAACAACAACCATCCAATAAAAAATTTGCTATAAACAGTCCATCAACACCAATCATAAAAAAGAAGAGTGATGGTATTAACTCAAAAAACTACACATCATCAAAAAAGGTTGACATGCTAACTCCATTAACAGCTGCCAAAGCATCAATAACACCATCAAGTAACGATAAGAAACGTGCTTTCGCTTTCATAACACATTCACAACAAACTTTTGGGGTAAAAGAACCAAAGATTGATAATGCTCCATTAGCTCGTCGCAAAAGAAGAAGAACCTCGATTCAAGAATTAAACATTTTACAAGCTGGTTTTGAAAATTGTTCAACTCCTGATAAGAAACAAAGAATCGAGTTAGCTGAACGTTGTAACATGACAGAAAAGGCTGTTCAAATATGGTTTCAAAATAAAAGACAAGCTGTAAAGAGACAAAGAACTTTGTCAAAATCAACTGTTGAACATGCTATTAACAATAGCAATACCATTCAAAATTCATCAGAAAACATTATACAGTCCACTCCATTGGCCCCAAAATCAAACAACAATGTCTCATCATCATTAGCAACATCCAATGATACTCCACAATTACATATTCCATTTTCAAAAGGTGAAACTACACCAACAAGAAAATCTAATCCAAAAGCATTATCTCCAGTTAGACGTTCTCCAACACCAACTAGAGGTAGAGGCCAAGCATTAACTTTCCATTTAAAAACAGATAAAAAGATTCTAACGCCAGTCAAAACATCTCCAAATAATAAAGTAAATAAATTGATCAATGGCTACAACAACACCACCAATGTTGGTGCTTATTACAGTAAGACTCAAACTGAAAGTAAATTCCATTCGTCAATGTCTGTCATGAATAAGGATAACGGATCACCATTGAAGAGCAAAAAAGCAAAATTGGAATTCAAATCATCTGAACAAATACCATTAAAAGAATTAAATACTAACATTATTAAAAATTAAAGAATAATAATAACTTATTTTTAATTCAATATAATCTAAAGATTTATTTCATTTCATATTTTTCATTTTTGGGGTCTTAACTTTTTTAACATTTTTCTTTTTACCAGGTTTTTTTTTATTTAATGTCGGATATCAATCAAATTATATAATTATATAAGTACATACAAATGCATAAACATAAAACAATATTAATAGCAACACATTAACCAACTACCTCTAAATATCAGTTCAATACCAACTACTTTCTCTTCCAATTCGAGAATTGACATATACACTAGTCTCGAACCTGTAATTATCACATTTTGTCACGTCTTCATTATAGAGGTACAAAATATTACTTACGGGTGGTATAACCCATCAAATTTAATTACTAATGTTTTATTAAGTTATCTAAAGATAATATAAAATATATACTATCACTTACGATACATGGAGAATACAAAATTATTATAAAATAAAAATATGTTAATATCTTAATTTCAACTAATTTAACTTCTTCTACCAGTAGTCTTAGTATGTTGACCTCTAACACGTAAACCCCAGAAATGTCTAATACCACGATGAGCTCTGATCTTCTTTAATCTTTCTAAATCATCTCTTAATTTAGATTCGACTTGATTGGCTAAAGTGTGGTAGTCCTTACCATCAGTAATATCCTTTTGACGGTTTAAGAACCAAGCTGGAATCTTATATTGAGTTGGATTTTGCATGATTTGAACAACTCTTTCTAATTCTTCTTGAGTTAATTCACCAGCTCTCTTGTTTAAGTCAATATCAGCCTTCTTACAGACTAAATTGGAGTAACGACGACCGACACCCTTAATGGTGGTTAAGGCGTAAACAATTTTAATGTTACCATCAACGTTAGTGTTTAACAAACTATTTAAATCATGAAGATATTTGTTAGTAAAAAAAATTCAACCTTAATGTATAAATATTTCTCCTATATCACATTAAATAGGACCGCGAAATTTAAATGGGTTTATTATTACTATCGAAGCTGGTTGATAAATTATTTTATTTTTCATTAGCTTGTTATGCTTAACTGATCCTTAGAGGTTTCATTAGGTTTGGAAAAGTCTCCGGTAGATTTCTCATTATTGGGCAGTTTTCATATGGAATTTATCTATAATAACTCCACAGTAGGTGTATATCTTAATTTATCCGTGGTCTAAATTTCAATTTCATTGAAACTACTGGTCCTATTCTTATCTAATAAGTTTATTTTTGAACATACCGTAAAATGTGTTGGAAAGAACCTTGTTCTTGAACGACTAAAGATGACATTTTTTACCTGGTTTCTGCTATACGGGTTCTTTATCTGTTAAGCAAATACACAAACTCTTATTAAATATTATTTCTTGATATTTTAATATCCTTCCATGTTTGGTTTTTCCACTTGGTAACCAACAACCGAATAGTGTGGGTAGATTTGGTATGCTGTATTGGACCTACTCACTGTGCGAGACTTCCCTCCAAGTTTCAGACGTGAATTTCAGGATGTTTCAATGTGCACTCAGGCGCGTCTCTGTAAAGAATTTAAATTTCTCTATTTTGAAAAATAAAAAATAGAAGTTTTAAATAATCAAAAAAACAAAATTATATAGTGCACAGGTTTTATGAAATGTACGGATGCAAGTAGTCATCTGCCCAAGAACAGATTACAAAGAATAGTAATAATTTTCTTTATCTTTTCTATTATTTAACAATTATATACATGAAAAGTTATTTATAATTACATTCTATTAAAATCAATTTACCTCTTTGCAAATTTTTCTGCTAAGAACTTGAAAGCAGCATGTTCAACAAAGATTTTATTGGCTTTCAAAATATCATTAACTTCAACACCTTCTTGTTGTATAACGTCCACTTTTTGCTTATAATAGTCAGTGTATTTTAGCAACCCTTCCCTTGGTTCAGAGGTAATAAATAGCAATCTCTTTCCTTCAAACCCATGTTCCTTTAAAAATTTCTTAAACATAACACTGCTGTATTTTGGTTTTGTATTATCTTCATTTGCTGAAATGTCTAATTTATTCAAATCCTTTTCATTTTTGCTACTAGAAGTGCCTTCATCTCCGATTATAAACATATTACCGCTTTTGTACTGGTAACTTAAAGCAGTATTAAAAGCTAAATCGTAGATTTTATTTGGCAATTCTGTTTTATAATCATTAGGAGCGTGCCTAGCTAATGCTCTCGACCCATTATGTCTTGTAGGTGAATTACCATCACCCACTCTTGCATTACCCGTACCCTTTTGTGGCAGTAATTTATGCCTGGAGTAACCATTTTCACTTCTGCTTGGTGGATTAGAAGCACCTACACGTTTGTGATCATTTTCATATACAACTGCACGCCATAAGAGATCTCTTCTTAGCGGAAGATTAAGGACGCTGGCTGAAATTGGTATACATGATAGTGGCTCCAAAGATGGAAATGCTCTTAGGGTAGCTAATGTATACTTTGGTGGTGTCTGAATATGTGGTAAAGGTTCATTGGTTGCCGATAAGGTAGCTTGACCTCTGCGGCCTGATACTCTAGTGAAAAGTTTGGCTTGCTGAACAATAGATTAATTAAAATATGTTAGTAAATCTGGGAATAAAAAATGGGATAAAAATGAACGATATAGATATTAAAACATACTCCTAGTAAGTTTGATCTTTTCAACATTAGTTTTTATTTGTGAACGTTTGTCTTTTCTATATATTATATGGGTTTGTTTGTATTGTTATTATATTCAGTTTGCTCCCCTTTCATACTGAGTGTTTTTGTTAGTTTATTATTTAAAAATTCAGCGAAATCAAAATTCATAATGTACATTCGATGAACTTCCGGGTAATGCTAATTATGAATAGAGCCTCAACAGCTTAATAGTATGCCTCAGCATAAACCCAGTCTTGGATTGCTTGTATTTATTCTTAAATTGTCTTTATTAAAGCTAAGATAAATGACAACATAGTGAGTGTACTGCTTTTATATAGTTATTTTAGATCATCTCTATCTGGAATATACTCAATTGGTGTGTATACTTAGTATTTTTGTTGTATAGTTAAATTTGTAAAAACATCAATTGACTATTATAACCCAGACACCCATATATACAAGACACCCATACAATATTAAACAGAATATATTTATATTTTTGAATTTTTTAAGAAATATTTATTCTCTGTAATTGGATTCTAATTCCGAACAACACAACGTTAATAGCACGCAACAGAATCCCAAGAAATTTACCAAGAGAAGATACCAAATCACAAGTAAAGTTTCACCAAACATTAGCAGTCCCATGAGCGCATGTCCACCAATGTAAACTCATTCTAGGGAAACAGTACAAACTAGAGAAACACTTTAGAGACACCGCTGTAATTCGTTGTAGGTGCAAATACTATAGAAATTATTGAAATTATATTAGGCTTGCTTTCCATTATAACCCAAAAAGACAAAGAAACCGAGACAACTAATACAAAATGGTACGTTAAATTATTTAAATAGAGGTGATATATTGATTAAAAATGACGAAAGGACTGAATCGTTCATGTGAGGCCAAGCTATGAGGAAAATCCCAAATACAACAAGAATCCTTTAGTAATTAGTGATTGAATATACTATACCAATCTAGAACAAGGAAAATATTGGCAACTAGAATCCTATTAAACCGAAATAGGAATGCAAATTGCCATATGGTAGTGATAACCTAATGAAAAAGAAATTTGTAAAAAGGATCCTTTCCATATTGGATCAGTTATTTTATTTATATTTACCACAATTGACTGCAGACGATATGAGTGAACTTTTATATCATTTTTCTTCACCTACATCCAATTCATTTTTAACATAGATTTACTAACAAAAGTATAAATATTATATTCATCTTTGATGTATATTCTGAAATTCACAATTTAAATAGGGTAGAGTTAGAACAAAGACTGTCAAGCGTGCTTCTAAAGCTTTAATTGAACGTTATTATCCTAAGTTAACTATGGATTTCCAAATTAACAAAAGATTATGTGACGAAATCGCTACCATTCAATCTAAAAGATTAAGAAACAAGATTGCTGGTTACACTACCCATTTGATGAAGAGAATTCAAAAGGGTCCAGTTAGAGGTATTTCTTTCAAATTACAAGAAGAAGAAAGAGAAAGAAAGGATCAATATGTTCCAGAAGTTTCTGCTTTAGATTTATCTAGAACCAAGGATGTCTTAAACGTCGACAAGCAAACCGCTGACTTAGTTAAATCTTTAGGTTTGAAGTTACCTTTATCTGTTATCAATGTTTCTGCCCAAAGAGACAGACGTTTCAGAAAGAGAGCTTAAGTTAAATATATATAATTATGTATGCTAACTTTTGTTTAATAAGAAATAAATCATTTTAATTTATAGTATAATCGACTACTCATAAATAGTATTTACTCATTATTTAACAGTATGCGAATTAATTGACGGTCAAAATAGCAATATATGGATATATACTTCGCAATATTAGATTATTATATAAACATCGATGCTGTATACGGAGCCAGACTCTATCTGGAGATACAGATACTTCGGAATGTAATGGTGTGAATATAAAAAAGGTACAATAAGGACCATTAATTTGAATTAATTCTCTTGATAATAAATGAATAGTGGTATATGTTTTTTGTTTCGTTTTACTATGTGATACCAAAGGCTTGTTAATATATACATCTAGCATCATTATGTAATTTATAACACCTTAAAGAACATATTTTATCACTACATTTAACACAACTAGAAATGCTGCCATAGCTACCACAAATTGAACAAATTGTAATCAAAGGCAGTACTTTAAAGTATTTTTTATTATAGACATTATGCAAAATAACACTTCGGTCAACTTGGCTCATCGTATCAAGATATGTATTAAGTTGCCTCTTTGAACTCAGTGTTTTCTTTAGTGCCACTACACGGTTAGTATTTTTCCTCTTAGGCTTTGGCTGTTTTGTTGATCTGTACGAGACTTGAATGGTTTTCGGTATTTCAAATTTGTTTCTATTTAATCTTGATGATGAATCAGAACTGCCATGTGACACTGTTGTTGTATTAGAATCAATTTTATCCTTATTTATACCTGTTAAACCACTCAATAATATTGGCACTTCTGATAAATCAGTCAAGTTTTCGGTATTTAATTCCATAAATCTTCTTTGAGATTGCATAATTTGTTGTTGTGAAAATCTATCTAAGAAGCTCCTTGTAGAACCATTTTCAGGATTAGATTCCTTTGTTATAATGGAGCTAGATTGTGGTTGAGCATATAATTTGGCCTCAAGGTCAGCCAGCGAATAGTTTACGCGCTTAACAGACCTAAATTGGGAATGTGTGTTAATGTTCTTATTCTTAGCTCTGTATGATCTGGTTTGAGGGTCTGCTGTTGTGAAATATATATTTGGATCATATGTCCTTTTATCAATCTCTTCCACTAGTTTATATGACATTATCAAATGTATAAATGGCTCTTTCTTCGTTTATTTGTAACTATTTATTATTATCATTATTATTGTTGTTACATATTTAAGTGCTATTTTTTTTGTAAGTTCAGTTTTTGACATTATATAATATTTCGCCATTGCTTCGCAAGAGTATTTTTAGCAAGTAATTTACATTTCTAACATAACCAAACACCTGTTTGTTTTATCCCATTTTACAGTATATTCAAATAAAAAGGTTAAAGTTCTTTTATTAATCATATTTTTAAATATATATATGGTTAGCATAAATACTTACTTATATATTCAATCTCTCTCAATATGAATATCGTAATGAGTTTGATCTGGCTTTTCTAAACCTTCTCTCAAAGTTACTTCTGGAATCTTGTAATCTCCATAGTTTTGCTTTCTGTAACGGATAGGTTCAGTGGTTTCAAGGGTGTCCAAACGCTTTTTTAAATCATTTGAAATAGTTTTAAAACCTTCACCATCTACAGAATCTGTCCTATAAGTAATCATGGGTGGTATGACACTGAAACCTGCATAGAAAAGAATACCGTGATTGATTGGAAATAAAACATGATTGATATCCCCATTGATACCTCTTTTGGAAAAATGATCCTTTGAGCTACCAACAGAAACCAATAACATTGCACGTTTGCCTACAAATACACCTTCTCCAAATCTATCACCAAAACGAGTTTCAGAATACTCACCAACACCATAGGCATAACCACATGAGTAGACTCTATCAATCCAACCCTTTAGAATAGAAGGCATGTAGGACCACCACATTGGGAATTGTAAGATGACTACATCAGCCCATTCTAATTTCTTTTGTTCCTCAAGCACGTCCTTTGTTAAATATTCCCCTGTAAAAGCTTTGTATGAGGCAGCAGCAATTTGTAACCTGCTTCCTTCTTCATGTTCAGGAAAATCATCTACATCAATCTGAGGTTTCCAATTCATACCATATAGATCCGAAACTTTAACTTCGTGTCCTTGTGATTCTAAGTGTTTTACAGCGACGTCTAATAATGAACCATTAAAAGATCGTCTGTCTGGGTGAGCGAAAACGATTAATACCTTCATGTTTAATTTATTAATTATTTGTTTTTATACTTGTTTAGTATAGATGTTTCTATTATAATCGAATATTGATGGCAATTGAGAATCTAAGTAACTACTGTTCAAATATCATAATAATAGTGGACGTTTTTATATGGTTTACCTCGAGAGACTTATAATATTATTATAGCTTACATTAGCAGTGAAGAGTTCATTTTTCATTATGTAAAACAACATTTTCTCCGCACCGAACCGCACCGAACCGAACCGAGGCGAAAGGAACCGTTCTATATACAATAATTATTACAAATATGCTTTATTAATGTATGTTGAAATATTGACTGTACGTGCTACAATTCAGTCCACATGTTTTTCTATATTTATACGAACTCAATTATGGATGTTGTTAATAATATTTTTAATATTTTTGTGAGACAAACGGTTTATATTAGTACTAGTACCTTGTTGAATTAGTGGTTGGATATTGTACTCAAGGGGTTTTATATATTTGCTGGAATATTAACCAACAATAAGTTAATATTACAAGATTAAGGTAAAATAAGCAATATTTCGTATCTTCAGTTCATCTGTTAACAACATTTACACTCATTTAGTTTTTCACAAGTTCGCGCGTGGTAAAAACGAAACAAGAAAATTATGAGAAACAGAAAAGAATAAATACATTAAATAAGGATACATATTATATAA